>JAQLOM010000036.1:952682-964544 GCA_030068315.1 Chrysichthys thysi | reverse complement strand
GTGTAACCCCGCCTCTCTCTCACCCAAAGTCAGCTGGGATTGGCTCCAGCTTCCCCCCGCGACCCTGAACAGGATTACGTGGCAGAAGGTGAGGGAGAGAGTGAGTGAGTAGTGTGGCTCGGTTTGAAATTTCTCTTTATGGTTCTAGAATGTTAAAATGTGGTACTCAGATTCTTAGAGAGTCTGCCCAACATGTTGAAGGTGGGAATTTCATGCCTTTTTTCCACCTTTTTTCGTGCAAAAGTTCTGAATATGGAATTTGGGTTCTATCTTGTTCCGTTTTGAGCCGTCACAATGGGGCTGTAAAATCCTTAATGTGGGGTTTAGTCTCAGAATTCTTTCATGGCAGTTCTAGAATGGCCAGTGTGGTGCTAGAATTATTAGGGCGGGTCTAAATCTAAATAAAGTTTTTGGGATTCTCAGTGTGGCTTGAAAATCCTTTGTGGTTTTAATAAATCTCAGTGTGGTTCTAGAGCTACCAGCGTGGCTCTAAAGATCCCACTCTGGTTCTGGAGGTCTTAGAAGTTCTAAAATCCTCATTGTGGTTCTGGAGTTCCCAGTGTAGTTCTAAAATGACAATGATAATGATAACGATAAGGATGATGATGCAGATGCTGAGAACAATAGTGATGATGATGATGATGATGACGACCATGATGATGATGAATATGACCATGATGATGATAATGATTTTGCTGTTGATGATGATGAGGAAATTCTCATAGTCTTATTGGTTTTGATTCTGGTTGGAGAATTCCCAAATTCCCTCTGTGGTTCAGCAGTGATAATATAATCCTCACTGTGGCTCTAGAATTCTCATGGCAGCGCTTAAACTCTCACTGTGGCTCTCGGATCCTCAGCGTGGTCCTACAATTCTTAATATGGCTGTGAAATTGTCACGGCGGTTAGAGTGCTAAAGTGTGATTGCTGAGTAAAGGCTGATAGTCCTTCTGTGTTTAACGGGAAATTGGAATGCAATCAGCTTGATGAGCGGTTAGAGTCCTTAGAAGGTGGTTGCTAGGCAACTGGGAAAGTTGACAAAGATTGACACTATGCATGAGCTAATAACGGAGACTAGCATTGTAGCTAGCACAGAAGACAAGGTAAAAGAAGTAGTGGCCTTGGAAATGATAAACCATTACTCCTAGTTAGGGTTGATTTGTAACTATATTGAGAAACACTAACATTTTGTTGTCTGTCAAAATTTGAAGATTGTGTAATTCTAACTTATAAAGTCAAACACATTTTATTCATCTTTGGCAAAAGATGAGTGCGAACGGTGGAAAGGTACCTGGCAGCTGTTTGGTTCCAAAATGTCAAAGGTAGTCTAGAAAAAAAAAAGCTTTCCACTGTTCAGGTCCACTAGAATTTCCAGCTGGGTCAGTGGGTCATTTGGTTCCGTCCTGCTGGAAGTCCGTCGTAGTGAACGCTAAGACAGAAAGGATTTTTTTAATCGTTATTTTTTTTCTTTTTGTTGTTTTGGCGTCCGTGCCTGGCCTGGCGTTAGCGGCCATTTCGAGCCTGATGCCTCTGACATGTTGATCATACGCGGGAGAAAGAAAATTGATTTCCGCGGCAGAAAACACTGTCCAATTTTCCCCCTCCCGATCCTGTAATTTTACGGCCACAACAAAATAAAAGGGTAATTTTTTTCTCTTGGTGATATAAGGGGAGGAGACAAAAACCAGCAGAAAAAAAAAACATAAGGGAAAGTTTGTTGAAGGACAGCGAGGATGACAGTAATGATGGTGGTGATGATGATGATGATGATGATGGTGGTGATGGTGATGAGGGTCTGCGGTGAAGAAAAGGCCACTTTGACAGACCGGGTAATGTGTGTGTGAAACACGGAAAGGTGACAGGGCTCAAGCTGCAGTGAGGACAAAACAGCATGCAATTTAGACAGTTTACCGGTCATTGTACAAATCCGTGGACGATTGCTAACGCTTGTAAAGGGTTTAGTGTCATTTGATAGTGGCCCCTCCGCAGCACTCGCACACAGAGTTGGCCATTTTCTCATGGCAAGAGAAACCCTCTGCTTTTAGAGAGCAAAGAAAGACCAGACTAAGGATGAAGGACAGAAATCAGCTGAAATAAGTGACAATGCAGATCATGTTAACATGATATTAGGTTCGAAAATATTCAGGAGTTTAGGGGTAAATTTGGTGTTAGGAAGAGTAGTAGCCCGAGTCCTTCATGGGAATGTCCTACTATGTGGAAACGAAATTGGTTTATTTATAAATTGCATTGACTACAATGTTAATATCAAGAAAATATTCGTCTTTTATTCGTCTTCTGATGCTTAATCCTGTTCAGGGTCGTGGGGGGAAGCTGGACCCAATCCCAGCTGACTTTGAGCGAGAGGCGGAGTTACATCCTGTCAGGGTGCAGGTCGCCAGTCCACCTCAGGGCCTCCAGAAAATATGATTAAAACAAATCATTTCTATGCTAATTAATTAATTTAGCTTACTCCAGTTGGGTGATCTTTTATCTTTAAAATGATTCTTTATATCTTGTATATTGATTGTAATTAAGCAGCTTTACAGAAATTCAGATACAGATCTAAGTCCCCATTGAACAAACCACTGGCAACGGGGCAGTGGGGGGAAAACATACTAAGGTGACACAAGGAAGGAACCTTTAGAGGAACCAGACTCAAAGGGGAACTGTGTTGCGCAGATGTTCAGTGTGACTAAAGTGTGAGACCACAGCGTTACTTCTTAGCTACTTAGTGCCTTGGGAATAAACATTCCCTTCGGGAAGTTGAAATCTTTAGGCTATCTATGTTAGACAATGATATTTACCTTCTCCAACCTTATTCAGTGTCCAAAGGAATGCATCAGATGACATTTTAGCCCAGTGCTTCTCAACTGTACCCCTGAAGGCCCCCGTCCCCCATATCTCGTATGTATCCTTGCTCCAAACACACCTGATTGAAATAAGAGTACCATCATTTCCAGACTACAGAGCACATGCCGTACGTACTAAATTTTAAAAGAAAAAAAATATTTTTACATACTGTATATTAGCCGCACCAGACTATAAGCCGCAGAAATATATGTTGTGAAATGAGATATTTACACAAGAAAGTTTTTATAATGTTTATTTACATACCTTAATGTGCATGTCATGCTTCTTGCATCAAGTGCCAAAAACTACCGGTAATGTCTTTTTCTGTGCATTGATCTGTTGCGTCCTTTTTAGCGCCCCCTGATGGCAGTTAGCGAAGAAAAATCTATAGATAAGCCGCATTGGTGTATAAACCACAGGGTTCAAAGCGTGGGAAAAAAGTAGCGGCTTATAGTACGGAAAATATGGTAATTAACATGCTCTTGGTTAAATCAGGTGTGTTAAGCTAATCAGATGTGCCACAGATGTTCAGACAGGTAGATAAAGCAGGGGAAGATGGCAAACATGTGGCGTAAGGGAGCCCCAGGAGCAGGATTGAGAATAAGTGTCTTAGACCTTCCTCTAAAGGAGGAGTTTCTTTGAGAGCATCTATGCCCGTTGAGCACCGGATCTTGAGGAAACTGCAGGACCGATCAGGCTCCACCCATAGAAGTTGATAATAACCCCGCCTGTCTGCCTTTTTCCCTGGTAAATTTTAATGACCAGAATCAACAGCTTCTTTACCTCATCAAACAGCATTGGTAAAGTCAAAGGGAGTGCCCGTGAACTTCAAACAGAGGACATCTATGACCCTTCTTCGTGGCATTTCTATGAGATAACCTGGACCATCTAGGTACCAAATCCAGAGGAAGACTGCAAGGCCAAGCTAGGAACATTTGGGTCCTTCATTGATGAAGTAGTTTCTTTAGGAGGACAGCAACTCTGTGATGAGCAGAGTGAACACGGTGTTCACTAAATCATTGTAACGTCACGCCGTTCTACGAGTAAATCCAAACCACATCAGTGTGATTTCTAGAAGGATCTCCCATGTAGGTAGCACAGGGGTGCCGTGTTTAGCACGGTTGCCTCACTGCAAGAAGGTTTTGGGTTCGAACCTGTTGGCCAACTGGGGCTTTTCTGTGTGGAGTTTGTATGTTCTCCAGGTGCTCCAGGTTTCCACCCACTGTCCAAAGACCTGCAGATTAGGTCAGCTGACTACTATACACCACCCATAGGTGTGATTGGCTGTTTGTTCTGTGTCAGTCCTGGGATCGACTGACAACCTGTCCAGGGTGTACGCCGCCTCTCGCTTTAATTCAACAGGTATCAGGTTATGCTTTTACATTTAACATGGCTTGACAAGCTGTTGTTATGTCCATCTTGTGACACTCTGTAGTATCAATCTCACAGGGTTACATGTGAATGTGAATAACTAAATCTAAAGTAAATCTAAAGGGCAAAAAGATGTAGGCTATATAAAGGTTAATGTGTCATTACTAAAAAGAAATCAGGTTCAGGATGATGGAGGGGGGGTCATGGGGTCAGTATAGCAGCATGTGGCTGTCTGGGGGTCGTCTGTCTATTAGTATGATTTATATCAAACACTTCAAATACATCAATGTTCCTAAAGATGGTATTAATTGGTCGGCTAAAATACCCACCTAATTTAAGGTAAATACCCACTTAATTTAAGTCAGATCTCATCTGACATGGCTCTGCAATTTGTGAGCAATGTTTATGATATTTGTGAGAAATGATTCGAAACAGGGACAGAGTATGCGCAATAAAAGAGGTAGAGAGGCTTATATAAGAATAAGAAGGAGGAATAGAGAGAAAGACGGGAGAGTATAGAGAAAACCAGATTTGGTGATTGATGAGCAATCGAGACAAAGAGCAAGGAAAACTGGAAAATAAGAAGAGGATGAAGGAAAGGGGAAGAGAAAGATGGGGGAAAGGAAAGGAAATGAGACGGGGAATGAAATAGAGATATTAAGAATAGATCAGAAGAAGAAAAGAAATAAAGAAGGGATGTCGTTCCACTTGAGAGGAGCGTTTTTCACTCTGGTCTTTCTTTCTTGTTAGGGTGGAGAGACCAAATGCAACGGTGAATTGTGAAGGGTGGAGACACACACAGGGCACTGGGGAGGGGTCGTGACCTTGACTATCGATCCGAGCCTCCATAATTTCCCGAGCTTGCTGAGACTCCCCCCCTCCATCTCCATCTCCACCTCCTCTCTACCTGCAGAAGTACATTAGGACAGAAATCCATAAGGCAGCGCTGTTCATCCAAGCACAGGAAGAAACTGAATTAAACGTTAGAAAACAATCTGGCCACGCCGAGCGGCCGATTCATCACCATCCCTGCGTGTCAGCCGGGTGGGAGGGCCACAGAGCAGAAGATGGACTCGTCCATGCTCATCTGTCAGGAAGGAGGATCTTAAACACTGATGTGGAATTTTAGCCAAGGTCAGAACGACTCGCGGCCATCACACGGGATTGAGACAGAATAGAAATTAGACGTCGGGTCATTATTCTACATGCCAAAAGGGAAAGTGGCTACAGTAATCACAAGACAATTTAAGTACACTCAGACTCCAGAGGTGATTTAAAGACGTAACTCGCACGGTGAATCCGACCGTACCGCTCGTTAACTACAGACGTCACAAGACAATCCCAAATGACACGGCTCACCAGATGATTTAACGATATAACTCAATTCTACAACACCTACGACATTTTTTATCACTGCGGTATGCTAAATCTCCACGTTAGACTACGTTCACGTTTCCAGTCTGTAGTGACCCAAATCTGTTTTGTTTTTTAATTAACGTGACACAGAGCTGATGCTTGCAGGGCTGTGTGGGATTTCACCGTCTTGACCTGCTCACTACTAGCTGATGAACCGTTTGCCGTTCCCCCAGAGCAAAACGCCATCCAAACATTAACTACTACAGCATACGTTTTGTCAGTTTTAATACTGAGCCGTCTGACAAATATGATGTTTGGGAACCCCGCATGAGTTCACATTACAGTTAGATACAGGTCAGTTGTAATTATGAACGTGACCCTTCTGGATAGGCAAATCCAATCTGAGCGACAAATCTCAATTGGAGCGTGAACGTAAGCTGGGGGTGTCCGATCTTATCTGGAATGGGTCGGCTGGTGCAGGTTTTCTTTCCGACGAGAAGCCGGACTCGCCCCTGATTCCACCTGTTTACTCAGTTGAACTTGACTTTCAGTAAACTAGGTGTGGCTTATGCTTGGCTGGAGGGCAAACCTGCACCCACAGCGGCCCATTCCAGATAAAACCAGACCCACATCCCAATCCAGTCTGGATATTACGACTTTCAGGTTCACCAAACACACCTGTTATGTAGTTTGCTCGAATCATTCGATCTATTTAACCCTTTCTTGATGGTTGGTTTTCTGTGAGGTTTCCGTATCCTGTTGTAATTCTGAGGTGTTCGTTTTGTTCATTTCATGCCTTTTCACTCTTTTTTCCCCACATTGAGCCATGTTACCTTTTTTTTTTTTACCCCTACTGTTTGTGTGAAGTCTAATGACTTGGATTTTAGTAAGTGTGCTTGCACACATGCCCACCTAGCGCCTCTACATGACCGCATGATCATGAGCTATGAGCATTTTGATCTAGAAAGACTCTGTATTTACATTTCTAACATTGATTTAAATCAGGCATGGCCAATCTTATCCGGAAAGGGCCGGTGTGGGTGCAGGTTTTTGTTCCAACCAAGAAGGAGCCTCACCTGATTCCACCTGTTTAATCAGTTGACCTAAGCTTTCAGTAGGTTCAGGTGAGACTCCTGCATGGTTGGAACGAAAACCTGCACCCACACCGGCCCTTTCCGGATAAGATTGGCCATGCCTGATTTAAATGCTCACAGCTGGCTGATTGGTCTAAAAAATCCTCCGAGAAATGTTGGTCCGCTCGGCAGCCATCTTGGCAATTATCTACCATCTAACAAAGACCAAAGTTGCTTCTTGAATATGAAGACACTTCCTAAACCAGGAAAAAAAAGATTGATGCAATAATCCATTACTACCTGAGCAAAGTGCTGTATAGTGGCAGACGAATCATTAGTTTCCTGCTGACCTCTTAGCCCATGCAGTGATTGGCTCTTTTTATTCCATGGGCGGTACTTGTGTACGACAGCCACCATGTTGCTGCTGCTCAAACCTGACCTGGAGGGCCATCGCAAAAGAAACATAACCTCAATAAGAATCATTAGATGATAATAATAATAATAATAATAATAATAATAATAATAATACAAGTGATAACGTGACACCATTGTTAAACCCAGTGTTTAGAGCTTATAAAAGTTAGGACTAAAGCGATGGAGGTTAGCAATGTTGCACTGTGAAAAGAAAGCACTTTCCAAAGGTCAAAGGTCAACACTCGATCACCTGATCAATGTTAATGGAAAGGTCACAGTGTGTAGAAGCTGCAGATTTAAGCTGGGTTACGCGGTGATTTTAGTTGATTGCACATTATCAAAGAATGCTTGCGGCGTGAGGGACGATGGTTCCGTCAGCGTGAGAAACGTGGGAGGTCAATCTCAGTGTGTTAGACAGCTGCAGGAACACTCCTCTAGAATGCATCAATTTTAGACAGCATAGGATGAGGCAAAATTCATGCAACAGCTACAAACGTGGTAATGCTAATGAAATGAGAGACTTGCTGATGTTAATCAAGGTTATGTTTTAGCCAACATGCAACAACAGGGAAAGCTAGCATGCGTGCTAATGGACAAAAGGAATTGTTTTCCTGATTTTCTTCCGGCTGTTTGAACGATTCAAAACTCGTCTTCGGGAGTTTCTAAAGCATGTTTTCTCAAGGCATAGCACTGTAACAATTGTGCCAAAGGACAGGACAGGTTCAGGACCTGATTTCCTGATCATTCTGACTGATAATACATGCAGAACTTCGTCTCCTGCCGAACCTGGACCGACTGTCTTGGAGGCAGCCATAAAAAAAAGAAAAGATATGCCATATTCTGTTAAAAGCTTCCACATGTGAGGGGTAAATGAAGAAAAAGATCCAGAGAGGTTTCAAAGAGACCACTAACAGCAAAATTACAAAGGATTTGCTGTACAGCTAACTAGCAGGAAGCGTTCACATGATTTCGAGACAAAAACAAGGCCCCGGATTCTAGGAAGTGGGATCCGCTGTCTCTGAGGAAGTGCTTCATTTTACGCTAAAACCAATCTGTGTCTTCAGCACAGCAGTGAAATTTGAGCCCATAAAACACATAGAAGTTTGGAAATACATAAATATAATGAAGAGCAATGGGCTTAGTACTGAACCCTGCGGGAATGCCTTGTGTTATGGCGATTTCTAAAACACCGGACACTTATTTCCTTGCACCAAACACCTCATTAAACCTGACAAAGGGTTTTGAAATCAGGTGCAGGACTGCGTTTCAGGCAGGCTATTAGAAAGACCGTCGCAGTTTGCCGTATTTCCATGACATCCCACTGTCACCCAAGCCGAAAGTTTTGATCGTCACTCTTTTGCGAGTTTGCTCCTCGCTCTTTTCCAGATTGGTCTCATTTTCCACCGCATTTAAAGAGGGCTACAATTGGGAACCTGCCGAGATGAGGGCACGAGTCCCCATTGGATGAAATGATTTTCTCTCTCTCTCTCTCTCGCTCTCTCTCTCTGTCTCTCGCTGTCTCTAACAAGCCTATGAAGAGGACACTAGAAATCATCTCCAGCAATTTTGGTAATGGCTTTTGAGACAGCCGCCTGCATTGTCGTGTAATGATGACAAATGACAGCTTGAAAAGGCTTTGGAGACAAGAGATTTGAGAGGTAGAGATGTGCACAGAGAGAAAGAACGAGAGAGAGAGAGAGAGAGAGAGAGAGAGAGAGAGAGAGAGAGAGAAAGACGCTTGCATAAATTGCTCGTGGAGTATTTTCCCGGTTGACTGTGCGTAATTGGCGTTTATTAGACTTGTTAGGCCGGGATAACTTTTTAGCCGCGGAGAGCTTTTCCAGACTTGATGACTCTCTCTCTCACTTCTCTCTTGAACAGGTGAAACAAAAACTGGCTCAGGTGAAACTAATCGCCTGATCGGTCGGTCCGTGGGGTTTAACCAACCGACAGAGGCTTTTCACTCGCACGGCAGTGGAGGAGACGGCAGAGGAGAGACGGCCTTCAGACGGCTCATTTAAAAGAAATTCGACCGCATCGCATGTCGGCTCGGAGTCAGTTTAACCGTCCGATTCTCCCAGATGACAGAGTGCATCATAGCTATTACGGCCGCGGCTGACATTTTCCAAGCCGTGACATTTCAATGACGTGCACTGAGGTCAGAAGCTTCGTCTCCCATAAACGCTCGGCTTTAAGGTTAATTGGCATAAACGTATAGGCAAAGAAATATAGGGCTATTTCGTATTGTGAGATGTTTGGGTAGCTGTGTGGAGTTCGATGGAATTTATAATCTGGAAACAAATCCTGGAGAACATTACGTGTAAAGAGCGCTTTGTTCGTCCCCGATTTATTGCGACGCGTCTGTAATTTTTAAGGTCCAGAGCTTTAATTTGACACAAGTGGCTTGTTGTTCAGCAATGAATAAGAAATATGGACAGGCCGTGTGATCGTTAAAATCGCGGCGTTTTATCACAACGTTTCGTCTCGGACAAAATCGATGTTTGGAAATGCAGAAAGCTTGTCCCTCGTAGCCCTGATGCCTTCCTGTGATGTCGGGAGACTCCCGCAGGCTTTAGGTGTGACTTTCTTTTCATGTGTTTTGCGTCACTTCATGGTTAAGCTTTAAACGCCTCGCCAAGGGCACAGCGTACGGCCGGGGGAGATGGGGGACGGTGAAAATGTGGTCTTGTGCCTCTCCTGGCCTGTCCGACATCTTGTTCTGACTCAAACAGCCACATACCTTTTGCGAATCAATACGTGATATTTAAAATTCAGCACTTCCTCTGTCTCATGCTGTCTTGCTTTTGACACGAAAATCTCACCGACAGGAGCAGACATGACCCATCACACACATCAGCAGGAAAATCTATGTTGCAAAACACACACACACACACACACACACACAAAAACCTTCAGACTCCACTTCATTATTAATGGATGCCTCTTCTAGGAAGTACTCAAGGCCGTTTCTGGGAGTCACGCCTGTTGATAAGCGGCAAAGTTTCCGGTAAAATCTCACAGCCTCTCTCTCTCTCTCTCTCTCTCTCTCTCTCTCTCTCTCTCTCTCTCTCTCTCTCTCGCACTCTGTGTTTGTGCTTAATCCCTGATGAGGCGAGGAGTTCCGTCTGGCTGTAATGACTGGAAGAGGGCTGGAAGTGAACAGAACAGAACAGGCCCATGGGGGTGTTTTGCTGTACAGATCCCATGTTTGAATGGCGCGATGCGCTAACACGTGACCCCTTAACTAACGTTAATGGCTGCTCCTCTAATGCCTTGCTCTTCTCCTTTGCCCTCATCAGCCCCCTTTTCCTCTAATCTAGCACTTACTGGAACTTCCATGCCAAATCCCACGACATCGCGGGCAAAATTCACAGCACCCTCGCTGCGTTTACACGCCCGTCTGGGTAGACATACCGCCGCAAACGGGCACCCCCGCCACTCACTTAGAGCAGAGTGAAAACGAGAAATTCTCCCATACTGCTCTGCGTTCAGTTTCATATTTTAGCACAGCTCTCCCAAGATTCTGCATTCTGCTTGGTCAGGAGGTGGTGATTAATCCTCGATAACAGCAGCTCTGAGAGTCATGCAGGTTTATCTCAATGCGCTGGTTCTAGCATGCTAGCCTTTCTACAGCAATAGATCCTTTACAGGGACGCGTACAGCACACATGCTTGTGCGACAATCAGAGATGAAGATGCAACGCTTTGTTTTTTACCTTAAATTTACCCTAGCAAGTGACAACGCTACAAACAACATATGAATTAAAGTTCTCTCAGGTAAATGCAGATTAGGTAAGACATCATATAAAGCCACAAATGATCCACAATGATCGGCTCTGACGATTCCTCGGCTCCATGCTGTGGCGCACGTGGTCCAATGTTTCTTCAGTTCTCAGTTCACGACTTTAGGTCCTACTTTCAGCGAGTTCCTGTGCGCTGTTTGATGCGTACAAATTGTGGTACACTTGTATCATCTTATCCTGTCATACAGTACATGACCCACTGTTAAGTGTGAACAGAGCCATTATGGGAAAAAAAAGATTGGAAGAAAGGAGCAGAGACAGCTAGTGCCTCTGGTGAGCGTGTGTCACTAGTAGAGTTCCTGTAGCTCACTTTGCAAATGTGAGAACAAAGCTAGCATCAGGCAGGCAGGTAGAATGTACATCAATCAGTCAATCAATCGATTTTCACACTGATTTGTCCTTTATTACTAGCTTTAGAAGCAACATATAGCTAATGCCATTTCTCTTTAGGACCACCCAGACCACGCCCACTAGCCACATGGTCATCTTGTCACTAATGTGACTGTAGGGTCACTTTTTTAAACACTACTTATGTAGTAAGAACCCCCCCCATAAAAAGTTAGGGTTAAATATGACCCCAGGGTGCTCCAGGGTTAAATTAATAAACAGAATAAAAAGCTGAGGGAGAGACTATTTAGAGCTGCTATAACGTACATACAAACAGGAAGTTAACTTGATTTCCAAACTTTCCAAACGCAACTAAAAACGGATAAATGGATGACACCAACTTATCGCTGATGACTTTCCTGTAACAGAATGCCACACAGAGGTTTATTCCTACCATCTGCTCTTATTAATGGGGTATTATAGTTCCTCTGCTGTTTTAACACAGAAGCACGTTTCAGTCATCAGAGCCCTGTGCACTGTTTCACACTTTGACTTGTGAAAAGCTTGTGTGTATCTCAGGAGGGCCTTTACTGAGGTGCTGTGTGTGTGTGTGTGTGTGTGTGTGTGTGTGTGTGTGTGTGTGTGTGTGTGTGTGTGTGTGTGTGTGTG
>JAQLOM010000036.1:767886-778733 GCA_030068315.1 Chrysichthys thysi | reverse complement strand
GTGGCTTTGACTTTGCACCAGTAGAAACTGTTGAGGTGGTGTTATCTTTACATGATGCGGCAGAACGAGTGGAAGCGTGAGGAGTTTTTCCCCTTGTAGACGGCCCTGCAGTGTCGGCTTCAAGATCGCTAGAAGCCCTTGCAATTTCAGTTTCACTCTCGCTATCCATCATGTGCTTAGTAGATGCTTTTAAGTACTTTTGAAGTGAGGAACAATGTTTTACTTGCTTTTGGTTGTAAAATTGGCCAAACTCGCACAAAGTAGAGCAAAACGCTTTATTAAGAACGGTCTCCAAAACAAAGAGTGGACGAATTCTTTATCGTGTCATGTTTCTCCACACGCATTAAGTTAAGATCTAACTTTTTTCCTTGAATGTGCAAAAGTCCTGTTTACTCAGTGTAATAAGTTTGGCTTCCCTGGGAGGAAAGTTCATGAATAAAATGAATATAATAATATTATTATTATAATCTAAATTGAATACGTTTAGAGTGTAATCAGTTTTTTTACACCTCAAGTGGTCCTGCTGATTCAATTAATCAAATCTCTCAAACCAAATCACCATCTAATAAAAAAAGGCACTCATTTCTCAAAATTTGAAACCACGTTTGATTTCCGTCAAGCTTTGACATGCATACAGGTTCATTTTACGAAGCATAAAGTGTTGAGAAAACATTAACACTTGATAAAATTAAGTCAGGTCTTTCAAACCTGATCTGAAATATCAATTCTGCAACTGAGAACATTAAAAATCAGCAATGAAAGTAGAACAAGCAGATGGAGAACTGGACTAGATAACGAGGAAGAGGGAAACTGATGAAATATGGGCTACTCTGGTTTTCAAGCCAGTGTTCAACTCCATGGAAAGGCAATTAGAAAAGCTGTACATAGAAAACAACAGTTAGATCTGTTTATGGGAGCAATAATAATCAGCAGGCAGTTTAAAACATAAATTTGAGATATATCACCATCGTTTGCCAATCAGACACACAATCTGACATAAACAGGGAGAGCAACTCATAGCTTTTGGCTTTCCTAAGAATTTCAGCTCTTACACATTCACTTTCAAATTCCTGAGAACAGAACATCTGTCTTCTAAACTGTGTTGCACATTGTTTTTCCTGCTGTAACACAACCTCATACACTTCTCTACCCACTAACACTCCAGTGTCCAGCGCTCCTTCAGGATTAAGTTTGGTGTGCAGTATGTTAAGTAATATGTGGGTTTAGATGAAACTGTTTTAAAACATGCTGTGAAAATAAACACCTTTGTCAATATTGCATATACTATATATCGCTTATCCATTGCTTATCATGGGGAAGCTGAAGCCAATCCCAGCTGGCTTCAGGAGCAAGGCCGGGTACACCCTGGACAGGCCGCCAATCCATTGCAGGACTATATTTATATATATAATGATGAATCATTATGAGTGTATAGCCACCATGTTAGTGTGTTGGCGTGTGCACCTGAGTCATAGATTGGATTCTGTAAGTGTGCGCGTGAGTGCCTTGACTCATAGAGCTGAATTAAAAGCTTAGAGTCGATTCTGACTCCAGATGTTTTTTTTTTTTTTATTATGGAGTCGACGCCAAGAGGTTTTGATTCAAAGCTAACATCAGCAGATATATATATATATAATGTATATGTTGTAAAGTAAAAAGTGGTGCGAAATTAAAGTAAAGTATAAACAGTGCAATAGCTTAAAATATAAAAAAGTAAACAGTGCAATAGCTTAAAATAGAAAAAAAGATTAATAGAATGTGGTCGTATGTTATTTTTTATGATAAAAAATGCCTCATCACTAACTGGCATAGTGCCATTCATATTTTGACTCAGTGGTGCTAAAATAATAATAATAATAATAATAAGAATAATAATAATAATAATAACTACTAGTACTAATAAATGCTAATAAAAAAGTAACAAATACTAGTACTAATAAATACTACTACTAATACTATTATTATAATTATTATTATTATTATTATTATTATTATTAACAACACTACTAATAATAAATACTAATACTGCTACTACTACTAATAAATACTACTACTACTAATAATAGTAGTAGTAGTAGTAGTAGTAGTAATAATAATAATAATAATAATAATAATAATTTTCAATTTTAATAATTACATTTTAAAGACGCATTGGGGACCTAAATAGTAAAAAAAACACAAGTACACTGTTTTAACTAATTAAACAATAGTTATTAACAGATATTAACGAAGTTTCTTCTTCTCTGTCGAATGAATATCACTGTGTGGAATCGGCTCCTGATCCTAAGAGTCGGCTCCGGTGTTCCATTCACTGGGAATCGAAGAGTCGGCTCTTTTTTGAATTTACTGGCTCATCTCAATGGGCGGAAAGTAACGTTAGCTAATGTCACTGCACGGCTCCGTGGCGTTGTTTTAAATTGTGTTATAATTAAATAAAACATCAAAACATCATCATGTCAGAAGAACTCGAAGACACCAAGACCGTGGAGACGACTGAAGAGCAAAGGGTAAGTTTGTGGGTCGGAGAAGAAAAGCATTAAGGGGAATATTTACGTCTAGCTCTGACTGTCGGTTAGCTAGCTAGCCTAGCTTACCCGATCATTGGGCACTCCAGTGGAATATTCACTTATTAAAATCAAAATTAAGCAACCTAATTGGGAACGTCTCTTATTTTTAAACGTGCGTGTGTACATACAGGCATCCAAAAACTGAACAAGGTGTTAGTTTAACCGTTATTTATCGCGAATGCTAGCTAGTCGTGCTTTCAGGCGAGCTGTGTCAGCTAACATGTAGTCGGGCTTAATCCAAAATGGCGCCGTGCTCCCTATAGAAGTGCACTATGTAGTGTGTGAAATAACGGCTTCCGCTCCCTGTGTAGTGACCTTAATGTACATTCGAGAACAAATTTGGGATCCAACCAGCCTTTAGCAATCGTTTCCTTTAGCAAAGGATTAAATTATTACAGTTAAATGCGCTTGTTTTTATTATTAGAGTTCCCAGTATGCTCGAACATAAAGATATTATTCGTCATGTAGGTTTACAGTAAAGATAACGATATTATTCGTCATGTAAGTTTACATTAAAGATAAAATAAAGATAATTGAGGAGTAGCCGCTGAGCTAGCTGTGCAGGATGGGTCTGATCTCACTGTGAACTCGTCTCTGTGATAAAGAGCAGCACGTGTTCGTTTGTTTGTTTGTTTGTTGTTGTGATGAAAAGTCGTATTTTGTGTAATGAACGGTACTAATGATCTAACTAGCTGCTAATTTGTGATGTAAGCTGATTAGCTAGATTAGCTAGGCTAGGCCGGTTAGCCATCTTCTCCTGATGGACAAAAATAAAAAACAAAAAAATAACACTCGGAATAACAATAAATAATTATGATTTTCCGACGTCCTCGACTTTTCTCCTCAGTTTTTCATCTCATGTTGGGTCGTTTGTCTGTATTAATCTTTAATATAATGTTTTTGTTTGATTAATTAATTAATTAAATAAATCCCGCGCAGATTTCCTGATAATGAGGATGAGGAGGATAAGGATGAAGATGAGGAGTAGGATAAGTAGGATGATGATGATGATATGGATGAGGAGGATGAGGAAGAGGCTGATGATGAGGATGACTGAGGCTAAGGATGGTTATGAGGATGAGACTATAAATGATGAGGCTTTGGATGATGGTGGTGAGGCTAAGGAGGATGAGGAGGACGATAAGGATGAGACTGAGGATGATGAGGTGGAGGCTAAGGATGAGGAGGATGAGGGCACAAACAGCACAGCGTCAAGCTGGGATGGGAGCACGGTCAGTGGCAGGGTGGGGTCATCCAGAAATGTTTTCTTCCTCCCACACTGCTCCAGTTTCCCAACAGATACAGCCTGTACTTATAAGCCCATGTCATGCTTTTCATTCGTTTAGTCACGTCACGTGTGTCGGAACGCTTGTCATATTACTGAGAAACCACAAAAGAGCGCAAACTTATTCACAGCTTCACCTCTGACTGTCCCACAGCACTGACACTGGAGACTCCTTCCTTAAATGTTAAACAGACAGCTCTGTATTGTGTGTGTGGTGTTGGTGTCTGATGAGGTGCGTTGTGTAACAGGAAGTGGAGAGTGAGGTGATCTGTCCAGAGAGGGTAGAAGAAGCCAAACTGAAGGCCAGATATCCGAACCTGCCGGCCAAAGCAGGAGGCTCCGACCTGCTCCGGAAACGACTGCAGAAAGGGGTGAGGATCTCTCTCTCTCTCTCTCTCTCTTTCTCTCTCTCTCTCGCTCGTTATTTGAGCCATACTCTAAATAGGAAAGTATTAAATCAGATGAGGTTCCACTGCAGGAAAAGTTTAATGGTGTTTTTGTGAAAGATGACAGGAAATCATGAGACCTGCAAGCTTTAAAAAGGAACGGGTGTGGTTTAAAATTCAGGTTGTTTTTAATATGCGAGTGTGTGTGTGTTCATTCTTGTTTATCCCACTTCTCTTCTTGTGTGTTGCTGTATCTGCTGTAAGCACAAGTTATGACATTAAATCTTATTGCAGATCACAAGCAGCACAATAAAGCCTCATATTGTGTCGAGAAGCCTGACATCATGTGAGAGTGTGTGTGTGTGTGTGTGTGTGTGTGTGTGTGTGACCTTGTAGTGAATATCAACATGTTTATTATGGACATTTCTCCGAGGCTATCTGAGGCCAGAACTTTCCCAAACGTTATGTATCATCGCGTCTGAGAGAAGTAGAGAACTACAGAAACATGCTTTTAGGAGCCGTGTTTAAAATAAAATGTAAAAAAAAAAAAAAAAAAAGCGTTCCGTGAAGCATAATTAAACCAAAAGTGTCCTGTGGTTCCACTAGAGGAAGAACTACGAACAGACAGAGAGTGCAGTGTGTCCTTTCCAAACCGTATTAAAATAACTCGCAAACGTGCTTGCACAACCAACGTCGGAGAACCCTGCTACGAGTTATCGCGTATCAGCCAACCAGCATCTGAATCTGGAATAATTGTGACACACAGGTGTTTCAAAGTCTCTGATATGACCTCACTCCCTTGGGTGCCCCGCCCCTTTACTCCATCTTATTAGTACTGTATTGTGTCCTTGATAGCTGTTACTATTTTCCGTTCATTAATGTGAAGTCAAAATGGTACCAGTGTGTGTTACCACAAAGTCTGAAGCACACACCTGTACAGAGTGTCTTTGTATGCTGTAGCGGTACAGTTTCCCTTCACTGAAACTAACAAGCCCAAGCTTGACGATGTCCCTGTGCACAAAGCCAGCTCCATGAAGACGTGATGCGTTTAGGTTCAGTTTGAAGTGGAAGAAGTGTGTGGAGTGTCCTGCACAGAGCCCTGCGTGAACATTCGACTCTGAACACTGAAGATCTTTGGGATGAACTGGAACTGGAGCCTCCTCGACATTCCAACATCAGCATCTGACCTCACTAACGCTCTTGCAGGTGAACGAACACACATCCCTGCAGACACTCTCCAACATCAAGCCTTCCAGAAGATCAGAGTGGAGCTCAGTGGAACCGGAAACACAGGGGGAAGAAATCTGGAATGAGATGGTCAACAAGCTCAAATGGGTGTGAGGGTCAGGGGTGCACATACTTTTGTCCGTATAGTGTGTAGCTAACATCAGGTCAGTTTATTAGTCATGACCTCAAAATATGTTGAGCAGAAATGCCAGGGACAAGAAAAAAGGTCAAATATGATTACTGCAAGGAGTCAAAACCCAACACTGTGCAAATAATTTACGGGAGCGATAATTAGAAGTCATTTTTATTGAAACCGACGAGCGGTAGTGCCTGGTGATTACAGGACACACGCGTCCACTCCAGTTTGTACTTTACATAACACCTCGTTCCTCCTCGGTGCTGTCCGAGCTCGGTGATTGAATAATCAATGTTGACGTGATTGACGGGCAACGTGAACCGATCTGCCATCTTTATCTCCCTGCTGTCCTTTCTCTTTCTCTCCAGCAAAAGTACTTCGACTCGGGCGACTACAACATGGCCAAGGCGAAGATCAAGAACAAGCAGCTCCCCTCGGCGCAGACAGAGAAGACGGAAATCACCGGCGATCACATTCCCACGCCTCAGGATCTGCCGCAGAGGAAAACCTCGCTGGTGGCCAGTAAACTGGCGGGGTGATCTCCACCGTCTCCACCAACAGCTCGCTCGCTCTCCTCCCTCATGTTTTCCTCATTAACACACACCATTCCTTATTTTTGTTTTTTCCTCTTTTTTTTTTTTCCATCATTTACGCTCCCTTTTTACCTCCGATGTATAATATACACTGAAAATAGAGGCGTGCAGGTGCCAGCGTTGGATTATGGCTAGTGAGGGATATGTTAAAGAAAACCCAACACACACACACAGTCTGTATGAAGATTTCTATATGTGCTGTAGGAGTAGTAGATGGAACGTGTACATATTTGCTTGTGAGAAAGGAGGCGGCGGGTTTTTAGAAAGGTTTTATGTTCTAATCGCGCCATTCCTGAAGATTACACATTAGCGCAGTAGCGTGCTTGAATGATTCACGATTGAATATGACCTCCGATAATGTTAATAACAGTAACGTACTTGAGCTGTTTCTCTGTTAACGTTTGAGCTTTGAGCACTCGATCGGACCACACCGCAGACGCTAGTCACGTTAGACACACGTGGCTGCCGTTGGCTCGTCGCCTGTGACCCAATAGAAAGGCCTTAATTGTGTTGCGGTTGTAAAGCAGCAATCGTGAACCGGAAGGCTGACGGCCAACGCGATGCAAACCGGCGCACAGTGAGCTTATCACCAAGGGCCTTTCTCGCCGGGGTTTTTTATTTTATTTTTTTTTTTATTTTATTTTATTATTTTTTTTGGAAGAGAAACACTACAACATCTGGGTGTGTGTGTGTGTCCACCGCAGTCACTTCTGTGCCATTCGATTTGTAAATAAAATAGTTTTGCAAACCTGTGCCTTTTTTTTTCCATGCTTCATGTTGTTATCGTGTGTACAAAAGGGTGTCAGTTATCTCTTGGGTTCTAGGTTCTGATGGGTCAGTATCATGTCAACACCACAGCGCTGTTGGGTCCCGGGTTCTGAACGGTTATTATCGTGTCAACACCATGGTGCTGTTGGGTTCTAGGTACTGATCGGTCAATATCGTGTCAACGCCACGGCACTATTGGGTTCTGGGTTCTGATCGGTCATTATCATAATACCACAGAGCAGTTGGGTTCTGGGCTCTGATTGGTCAGAAGGTGATTAATTATCTCCAAATGGTGCAGCTTCAAATCACGTCCATTAACGATTAGTCGCCAGTGCTTTGTAACACTAAGTTCAGGACATGTTGGGGGGATTTTTTCTGTAACAAGAGGTGCTTTTGTCTTATCAACTTTAATAATGAGAAAAGTGATTATAGTGTGAGTGAAATCAGGAATTCGCCTTCCACAAACTGTAAAACTAGCTCCAAATGGATGAAGTGTATGATGTGCTGCTTTAAATAAATAATAATAAATGAATTAGAGCGTAGTGTGGTATAAGAGGAATAAAACACCTCGAAATATGCAGATATAAAAAAATGAGGACCCTGTAGTAACATGATACACACAGTGTTTATAGGATCTGAGGAACAGCTGCAAACACATTAAAACCCTTGAAACACATTTCCTGGGTAGAATAAAGACTAAGAGCTGTGGAACTGTGAAATCGATCCTGTGATGTTAGTTATAACATTTATTTATGCTGTTTATTGTATAAAACGAAGGTTTTACAAACACCACAGTGCAAGCTAATCAGTGCTAGCTCCACAGCTGAGAAGCCTTAATTACCTCAGCGTGTAGCGGCTTTACTGCGCATGCTCAGACCGCGCGCGCGTGCGGGACCCTGCTGGTTGCCATGGAGCCGGCAGCGCGTGAGTTCACTTTTGGCTAACAGCAGAGCTAAAGGAGCTAATTTTAGAGCAGGATGTCAAATATAAAAGCGGAACATGAAAACAAAATAAGGTTAGGTTCCACCTCGCCAAATACTTTTAGGATCCGTGTAATAAATGAATAAGGAGCCACAATTAAAGTGAAAGAGCTGTGTTGTTCCACTAGAGGGCAGAATAGAGTGAAAAACACCATTTTGTTAGCAAGCTAAAAAGATGAAGCTGTACTCTTACCAAAATAAAAACACTAAGTGTGTTTTATATGTAAGTCATTTTGCAAACAATGCAGATTTACAATACAATTCTCGTATTGAACTGTACGGATTATTTATTTATTTAGATCAATATTATGACCTTAATATTTCTGCGAGCCCCTGTGTATAAAAGGAAAAGCCCTGATAATATTTCCATTTTTTGGTCCTGAGTTGCAGTGTGCTGGTGTGTTTTGGTGATCTGTGTCTGTGTGTTTGTGTGCTGTGAATGTTTTTTGTGTTAAGCGGTGTTAAATGGACCCCCTCTGAGGTGTTGGTGTGTGACGGGGCACGGCCCTGCTCCTCTCCAGGCTGAAGTGTACTGAGGGACAGCTGGACACCTCTGTCTCATGGGTTTACATCAATAACTTTAGTATTTCATGGTAATGCTGATATTTTGTGACCCAGTATGCTGTTTTACGCTCTGTTTATTTTTCAAGTTCTAATGTTTTTATTTCATTGTCTTTCTCTACAACCCAGGATTGGACCACTGGTGTACCTCAGCAATAGATTTTTTCCCAGAATTATTATTATTTAATATTATAAAGCACCTTTTCCAAACCTAAGGACAGGTAACACAGAACAGCTCCAAGAACAAATACAAAACTAATCACATCTAACACACTCACCATAAGAGAACATCAGATCATATGTGTTTATAATCAGTCTCATATCTCCTAATGAACACCAGCCACTAGTACTAACTACTATGATTAACCACCATTACCAGGCACCAGTACTCAGCAGCATTACCAGTCACAAGTACTAACGACCAGTACTAACCACCAGTACTCGGCAGCATTACCAGCCACAAGTACTAACGACCGGTACTAACCACCAGTACTAACCACCTTAACTAACGACCAGTACTAACCACCAGTATTCGGCAGCCTTACCAGCCACAAGTACTAACGACCAGTACTAACCACCATTACTAATGACCAGTACTAACCACCATTATTAATGACCAGTACTAACCACCAGTACTCGGCAGCATTACCTACCACAAGTACTAACGGCCAGTACTAACCACCAGTACTAATGACCAGTACTAACCACCAGTACTCAGCAGCATTACCAGTCACAAGTACTAATGACCAGTACTAACCACCATTACTAATGACCAGTACTAACCACCAGTACTCATCAGCATTACCAGTCACAAGTACTAACGACCAGTACTAACCACCAGTACTCTGCAGCATTACCAGCCACAAGTACTAACCACCAGTACTAACCACCATTACTAATGACCAGTACTAACCACCATTACTAATGACCAGTACTAACCACCAGTACTCAGCAGCATTACCAGTCACAAGTACTAACCACCAGTACTAACCACCAGTACTCGGCAGCATTACCAGCCACAAGTACTAACGACCAGTACTAACCACCAGTACTAACCACCAGTACTAATGACCAGTACTAACCACCAGTACTCAGCAGCATTACCAGTCACAAGTACTAACGACCAGTACTAACCACCATTACTAATGACCAGTACTAATGACCAGTACTAACCACCAGTACTCGGCAGCATTACCAGCCACCTGTACTAACCACCATTACTAATGACCAGTACTAACGACCAGTACTAACCACCATTACTAATGACCATTACTAATGACCAGTACTAACCACCAGTACTCAGCAGCATTACCAGTCACAAGTACTAACGACCAGTACTAACCACCAGTACTCGGCAGCATTACCAGCCATCAGTACTAACCACCATTACTAATGACCAGTACTCAGCAGCATTACCAGTCACAAGTACTCGGCAGCATTACCAGCCACCACTACGAAGCACCATTACTAATGACCAGTACTAACCACCAGTACTCAGCAGCATTACCAGTCACAAGTACTAACGACCAGTATTAACCACCAGTACTCGGCAGCATTACCAGCCACCAGTACTAAGCACCATTACTAATGACCAGTACTAACCACCAGTACTCGGCAGCATTACCAGCCACCAGTACTAACCACCATTACTAATGACCAGTACTAACCACCAGTACTCAGCAGCATTACCAGCCGTCTTAGATTAAATTCTTTAATTACAGCCACATTAGCTCCACAAATGAGACACACGGGTTTACCGGCAATGTCAGTAAACATATACTCAGCCTCCCATAGGTTTTTAAAGGCTCTGTTTTCAGAATCAACTTTTCTCTTCAGCATCGTGAGGGACAGCTTCACAATAACTTGCAGCATCATGAGCTAGACTTGATTAACGTGGGAAGTGTTCGGCAAGGCAGCTGAAGCGCTGCATTATGGGATCTGTAGTTTATTGTGTTACCAGTGCTTCACATCGCCGGGCCATTAATAACAATAATATATAAGATGATCTCGCGGGCCGGATATAATTACACACTAGGCCGGATGTGGCCCGCGGGCCTTGAGCTTGACACCTATGGCCTATAGCTTACATTTGTCACATTACATGTGTGTGAAATGTCATGTCATTTAGTCTACCATTAATTATATAATCATAAACTGGTACAGAACATTTAACATCAGCTAGGCTTAACATTAACACATGTGGTTGGATTAATAACACCCATAACCACACTCGTTGGTAGCATGAACTTTTACACAAGTTTTGACCCTTTTTTTTTTACATCTTCTCTTCTTGTACTCATTACTTAATTTTGGTTGGCCTATGACTCTATTTGAATTAAATACA
>JAQLOM010000036.1:435133-445875 GCA_030068315.1 Chrysichthys thysi | reverse complement strand
TGTCATGTGGTGCGGGCGCTGGGCTTCCTGGGAGTTGGAGTCTCTGATAGTCCGTGGGTTGCCAGCGCCCGTGACACAGATGGTTGTTGATCAGCACAAATCAGGTAATGGATAACACTGTGTGCTGATTTGGGCTATAACAAAATGTTCCACATTTTTGAAACAGTTTGTCAGGAACTAGGCAAGTGAGCTCGCTGTTCACACACACTGAGTCAGATGGTGAAGGAGAGAAAAAAACCTTTAAATGGTTCTTTCAACACAGCAAGCTGGCTGGAAACATAGCAAGAAAGCAAGCAAGATGTACTTCCTGAGACTATCTCACAAAACACGGTGCCTGAACCCCACCATGCATACTTAAGTATAACATCGTGAGCTGTGGTCAGATGTGAGGCACTCCATCAAAAAAGCATAAGGAACAGCAGCTGATGACTCACTGTATAAATATAGAGGTGTTTATGTGCTTTGTAGTCAGTGGAGTTCCTGTGAAAATTGATGGCATCATGAATTCTGCTAAATACCAGGATATTTGAGCCCCAAACCTGCTTGCCTCTGCCAGGACGTTCAGACTTTGTGTTCACCAAGACACTTCCAAATCAACACAGAAATTTAAAGTAACAAAACCAGTGCTGCCATGACCATCTCAGTCCTAGCTGACATGCACAATCTTGTTCATAAAAAATCCTGTCCATACAAAGCACTGTTTTAAACAAAATCTCCATACACATAAAACGCATAACCATGCTCTCACCTCATGTAAACAAAGGAGATAATGTCGCACACTCTGACATGACAAGCCAGAATCTCCAATTTTTCCTTTCTACGTCAACACTGAAAGCAGAGTTTGTGAAAATTTTCACCCTGAATGACGTTTTGCAAACGGTCCCGGTTCAGTGACCTATAGTCGTTTTTGTGGGTGGATGAAATGACAAAAGACACAGAAAACCTACGTTTAAAAAATTCCCATGTACATGAAAACGTGGTCTGATGTAAAGTAGGATGTCCACATGCACGATCCAAAAAATAAAAAGGAGCTTCAGTTTTTCCTCATGAGGTGGAATCAATGTTGTGAGTCTCTCCAAAGCAGGAGTCATTAAAAAAAACTTCTTCTACTGCTTAATCCTGTTCAGCGTCACGGGGGGAAGCTGGAGCCAATCCCAGCTGACTTCGGGCAAGAGGCAGGGTACACCCTGGGCAGGTCGCCAATCCAGCGCAGGGTGACACACAGAGACGGACAACCATTCACACTCACATTCACACCTACGGGCAGTTTAGAGTAGCCCTTAGCCTAATCCCCTCTGTGCATGTCTTTTGACTGTAGGAGAAAACCGGAGTACCCAGAGGAAACCCACATGGACGCAGGAAGAACATGTAAACTCCACACAGAAAAGCACCCAGATCAACGCTGGGGATCGAACACAGGACCTTCTTACTGTGAGGTGACAGTGCCAACCAGCACACCACAGTGCCGTCCAACTGCAGTTCCTTTTCCATTACAACTATGCAGTGACCCTCTATGCTTACTCTCAACAACCTCTCAACACATCACTTATTGATTGTGATGGTAGTTTCCATATATTAATCTTTCATCATTTTAATGAAAGGTAACAAGCTTCCTCTACTTCCCTACAGTTTCTCACCATAGCTAATATTTTGCTGGTAGTAATAGCAAGCAACTATTTAAAGCCCTGAACGTGAAGTGCTTTGCCTTTATTTCAGTTCATTCTGTTATATTGTCATATTATGCTGCTATTTCAACTTAACATTTAACTTAGTAAACTATCAATATGAATATTAATGTATAATAGCAATCATTCTTTAATAATTTATCATGTTAGCTATATGGGCCAGATATACTTAAGGTTTGTGCCAGTGCAAACCCTCTTATGATGTTAAAAACTAAGGATAAACCTAAGATATGCAGTGAAAAGTTAGCAACGGAAAGGCATGGACACAGTTATTTTTGCAGCTTGACGTCAATGCATATGAATTTGCAAAAATTTTCCTTCCAAGCAACTAAACTCCGGGGAGGAAAGTATTGAATTAAATCATACAAAGTGATTTACTAAGGCTTGCAGTAGGAGATTTTCTGCTAATTACTAACACCTGAAAAAAGTTTATTTTTGTTCTTCTGCTATAGTTGAGAGAGCAAGAGAGACTGTGAGCAAGTGTGCAGCTACAAGGCACAGAAATAAAGCGCTAGTGTTATTAGCTTGATTTGGAACATTTTCAGAACATATCGATTACCAAGGCACGTTATTCTCTGTTTGTGACTCTACACTAATTTCTGCTGTTTTTGGTAGATTGTGTTGTTCATTATTAAAATGAACAAACTGCACTGGTGTTCATTTATTTGTACACTGATAGTAAATCATGCTAATTGGCCACTCCCATTGGTACTTTTTTTCACACTAAGTAAACCCGGCCCTTTGTGTGACCTATCCTGATATAATGAAAACATGTTATAGTACTTTTAGTGCTATGGCTAGTATGGAACTATAATGTTAGGGATCAAACCTTGACACTACCTGAATTATCAATTATTCTTAGACATACTGTATATCACTGGACATAGACTATATGGCCAAAAGTATGCGGACACCTGAATATCACACCCATATATATTTCTTTCCCAAACTTTTAACGAAAATATTAGAAACACACAATTGTATAGAATGTCTTTGTATGCTGTAGCTTTACTATTCCACTTCACTGGAACAAAGAGGCCCAAAGCTGTTCCCGTATGACTATGCCCCTGTGCATAAAGCCAGCTCCAGGAAGACATGCTTCGTGAAAACTGGAGTGGAGTGGCTTACTTACAATCTGAGGAACAGCATATGGATAAGAATTTTAAGGTAATATTCAATATGTTAGACTTATTTACAGATTGTGGTGTATTAAGTCAAAATAAAGAGATATTAAGTAAAAAATAATACACTTTGTTACTCAATAAGCATTAACGTTGCCTTCACATGATTATGGTTTTGTCCTATTTCTCACTTATGATGTCATAATTAGGAACACCTTGCTTAAGTTAATAGTTTGATCTACTTTTAAATCCTTTAGAGATCTAAACCAGAAGGTTATATTTAGAGTAACAAATATTTATTCACTATCAGCAAATACATTTTTTCTTTCCTTTGCTATTATATAAATATAATCGAACAAAAATGTTCCGGAAATGTTGAAATGCCAGAAAAGGCAGCAATATGAAAATGAGACCTATAGCAAGTGTGTGCTTGTGTGTGTTGTTCTGCCCATGTCATAGAGACATACTTCAAGTACATTTACATGCAACCCAAATTATTTTTATTCCAACCATCTAGATTTGCACTTGAGGAAACAAAGTACTCTAAATGCACCTGACTCTTCCCTGTGCTTGTGTTTTATTCAGTGCTTATAATGCAAATATTCTCATATTACCACACTATTGTTTTTTAATATCCTGGGATATGTCCTATTACTGTACTTTAACCCTTTTTGGTGGTTAACACAACAGTGCAGCTAGGTTTCCACTAGAACCCAGTGCTTGGATTAATTCATGCATGAATTTGAAAATAATCCGGCACTTGGATCAGATTTGCTACTGCAGTGTTCCCGCATAATGGAGATACACATCCATGACTGAATAACTGAATATGTTCAGTCACCATGAGAGAAATATATTGCCCTGTTAAATGCTTAGTAGTTCATATGTTTTGTCAGTTTCATTGATTTCTTCCCGCCTCTCTTCCTGAGACTGGCTCTAGATCCACTGTGACACGGACCAGGATCCAGGATCCACAATGAATGAATCACAGGTTTGTCGAATTTTGTGGTGTTTCTAAGCAGATAATAATTATATAATTATTATAATTATTATAATATGTTTTATGTTGGGTTTTTTTGTTATTAAGTTTTGTTTGTTTAGTATATAAATAGAATAATTCAGCCCAGATTAATATAATGCACAACAAACTGTATTAATTTTAAAGACATTTAAAAAAAAAAAAAAAGGCTTCATTTAAATGTTGCAGTTGATTTCAGTGTTTAAGATGAAGAAGATTATATAACACAGCCTTTTAGCAAACTAACGATAACCTGTGTAAATGAAACAGATTTATGGCAAACATATAAGCATACTGTATAACTATTGCAGAAAAGCATTTCTGAATCCCGAGTCGAGGTCATAAACAGGAAAACCCAAACTTAATAAAAAAAATGTGGTTTTGTTTAAAATGAAACCTTTTGTCGTTCTGGGTTATGTTTGGTTCAACACAAAATTCAGCAGGATGTGACCATACTGGGTTATGTGTGATCCAGTATTTTTACACTGTCATAACAATAATAATAATAATAATAACAATAATAATAATAATAATAATAATAATAATAATAAGGAGAAGACTAGGAGAAGGAGAAGGAGGAAGAAGAAGCATCTCAGGCAGCAGAAAGACGATATGACTGTAAAATCTCATGGTTAATATCGCTGTAATAATAAAAGGGAAGATGAAGCACAGCGAGGTGTTTTCAGCGCTCGGCCCTGGGGAGGGTATGACGTCATAAGTAGCTAACGTGCCCCGGAGTGCAGATCGGATCCTCCTTCATAAGCAGCTTATAGGGCGTCTTTACAGACCGCCATGCGCCGCAAAGACACGCACACGACCGCGTTAACGTGACAAACCCCTGTCTGCGTCTCCTCCGGCTCCGCACGCGCATCTGCAGCTGGGAATTCCCCATCCGGTGTACTGCTGCATCACCGAGCTGCACCTCCTGCTGTCATCATCAACATCTGTCCTGCCCATCACCCAGCCCCAAGTCCTCCATTCAGTGCAAGAGCAAAACACCACCAAGCACCACCCCAGGTGATGGTGTCCTTATGCAGGGCCAGGCTGCACACACACACACACACACACACACACACACGCGCCGGGCTGCTGCGGAGATTTGCTTAGTCACAGGAACAAAACGTGATCGGTTACGCGCGTGCGGTAGACGTGAGGAGAACGTGCATGGCTTACCTCGTGCGCATCGGCGAAGTGATCACGGGGAAAAGTGCGCAGTGTGAGAGAGAGAGAGAGCGAGAGAGAGAGAGAGCGAGAGAGAGAGTGAGAGAGAGAGAGAGTGAGAGTGAGAGAGAGAGAGAGAGTGAGAGAGAGAGAGAGAGAGAGAGAGAGAGAGAGAGAGAGAGAGAATGAGACTGAGAGAGAGAGAGAGAGAGAATGAGACTGAGAGAGAGAGACAGAGAGAGAGAGAGAGATTTACTGCCTTTGCAGTTTGTCAGGTTTGGTGTGAGTGTAATGTGTGTTTGTTTGTTACAGGAAGTTCTCAAAGGAGACATTCCTCTATGGCTAGAATTCACTCCATGACCATAGAAGCTCCCATCACCAAGGTATCTGCCCGTCTCTCTGCCCGTCTCTCTGCCCGTCTCTCTGCCCGTCTCTCTGCCCGTCTCTCTGTCCGTGTCTGCCTATCTCTGCCTGTCTCTCTGCCCGTATCTCCTGTCTCTCTGCCCGTATCTCCTGTCTCTCTGCCCGTATCTCCTGTCTCTCTTCCCGTCTCTCTGCCCGTATCTCTTGTCTCTCTGCCCGTATCTCTTGTCTCTCTTGTCTGTCTCTGCCTGTCTCTCTGCCCGTCTCTCTTGTCTTTCTCTCTGCCCATCTCTCTTGTCTGTCTCTGCCCGTCTCTCTTGGCTCTCTGCCCGTCTCTCTTGTCTCTCTCTCTTGTCTCTCTGCCCGTCTATCAGCCTGGAATGTTAATGCTCATAAGGTTGGTGTGCTGTGGTATAACGGTGGTGTTTTTAGCATCATGATGTCTTTGAGATGCTGAAAGGTCACTATGAGCCCAAAATTTAGGAATCTATTTTAGCCTAAACTCCAGCTTGAGCAAAGACCTACCAATAGGGCTTCTGTGTGACCTGGAGAAGTCCTCAGAAGCACCACACATGGGCTACAGACCATCTGACTTTTAGTACACTTGCTTTAAAAGAGTCACATGCTTCAAAATCTTGGAGGTTGCCCTAGGAGGATAGAGGAAAAAAATACTAGAGACTGAAACTAAGACACTAGGGGAAAATGGAAGAGCTGAGGATTAGGAAAGTATGAGAACTAGAAGGTACAACTGAAACTACTAAGACTAAGAGGAACCACAGCAAGGAAACCAAGGGGAAAAGAAGAGAAATTTATCAGAAAGTGGTTTGTCATTCTGTAAAAGTAGGCATGTCCTCGCTATGCCTTTTGACTGTCTCGTAAAAAGCTAGGTCCGTATTGAAGATGTAGCGTGACATTCCTAGATGCTTGATGGGGTGTGGATTAGCTGTTGTCTTCCTTGTTGTAGTTATTGCAGAACCTTAGATTACCATCAGTTTTTGGGGCCATCAAACAGACTGGATGAGGGATATTGGAATCCCAAGTGAGTTCCAGGACTGCTGTCTTCTAAACCTTCTCCTTTCATTTGGTGCTGGCCTGAGGCACTCGGGGTGGCTGCTGCTAGACAAAGTTTCTTTGAAGGAATGATGTTTGGAGTGTTCATTTCAGCATAACACAGATGGATTACCAGGAACTCCCAGCTTAAAGAAGAAGAAGAAGAGGATGAGTAAAGCCATTATTTGCCACATACATTCCAGTACAGAGGAATTCTTTTCTTTGCACATCATAGATGTGAGGGTTAAGGACCATGCTCAAGAGCTCAGCAGTGGCAGCTTGGTGGTGCTCTGGCTTAAAACCTCAATCTTCTGATCAATAACCGGGAGCTTGATCCACTGAGCCAACTGTAGCTGGTGTAGCTGATCCAGGAAATTTGTGGTTGTGGGTTTCCAGCATAGGTTCCTGTAATATGAGGTCAACTGTGGATAACCTGCTTAGTTCAGGATCAGCCACTGGTGTAGAGATATAAATCCGAGCATAAAGGTCTCCGTTTCGCATGTTCTCAGTCACACCCTCTGGAATACACAGCAAAGGAAGGAGAATTCTGGCAGTACATAATAAGCGTGATTTCAGCTGGGTTTGTGCCACCTGTTTCAGCGTGGAAAAACTGCAGCCTCTCGCTCATACTCATGACACTGCTTGGGGAGACATCTGGTGTGTCTCCAGGGTGTGGCCTGCCAGCCAGGGTGTTGATTGTTAACACTTGGTGTTCCTGGCTCACCATCTATCTTCTCGACCAATGTCGTGTGTTTGTCCGTCTAGGTGATCAACATCATTAATGCGGCTCAGGAGAGCAGTCCAATGCCAGTGGCCGAGGCTCTGGACCGAGTGCTGGAGATTCTCAGAACGACGGAACTCTACTCGCCTCAACTCGGCACCAAGGACGAGGATCCCCACACTAATGACCTGGTTGGGGGGCTAATGACGGTAGGAGGGTAGAGCTGGGGTAGATAGGGTTAGCTGATATGCACCATGTAACATGACACTTTTAGCATATTAAGCGTAAATTGTGCATTCTGCATATAATCCAGTGGAACATCGTGCATTTTGAATTGTCCTGTAAAATCATTGTGTGTGTGTGTGTGTGTGTGTGTGTGTGTGTGTGTGTGTGTGTGTGTGTGTGTGTGTGTAGGACGGGCTGCGCAGGTTATCAGGGAATGAGTACATCTTCTCAGCGAAACGTAAGTCCTTGCTAATGCCTTCAGCCGTCACGTCTTTATTCATTTACGAAGTGGGCGGGGTTATGCTAATATCAGTGTGTGTGTCTTGTATTGTTTAATGTAATGAGTAAACCCCAAACTCGTCTGCGTTTCGCAGAGCCGCATCACATCCCGAGTCACCTGACGACGCCTCTATCTCTGAACGACATCCCGCCGCGAGTCGCACAAACAATGGAGAATGAAGAATCATGGGACTTTGATATCTTCAGCCTGGAGGCGGCGACCATGAAAAGGTTTACATTCTCTTTATTAAGGACATCTTTGTTTAATTTTATTTGTGATGCTACTATCATAACTATAGTTTATGTTTTTGCTTGATAGCCAGTTCAGTGTAAATAAAGGAACACCCTGTGTGTGCTGCGAAACGGATTGCTCCAATATTTTCATGGAGTCTAGAATAAAAACAGCCTCGGACATGCTTTATAAAGCTTGTATTGTTCCCCTCATCAGGCCTTTGACGTATTTGGGGCTTAAGATCTTCTCGCGGTTCGGAGTGTGTGAGTTCCTGAACTGTTCTGAGGCGACGCTGCGCTCGTGGCTGCAGGTCATCGAGGCTAATTATCACGCCAGCAACTCGTATCATAACTCCACCCACGCTGCCGACGTGTTGCACGCCACTGCCTACTTCCTGTGCAAGGAGCGTGTAAAGGTATATATATATATATATACACACACACACTGTATTCTTAGTCAGGTCTTTTCTCATGAATGCTGCAACCATCTACAGGAAGTGGGAAAACTCAGTCTTTCTCTATATCTGATTTTAGCAAAGTCTGGATCCGATTGATGAAGTAGCAGCTCTGATTGCTGCAACGGTGCATGATGTCGATCACCCTGGACGAACAAACTCCTTCCTGTGTAACGCAGGAAGTGACCTCGCTATTTTGTACAATGATACAGCTGTGTTGGAGAGTCACCACGCTGCACTCGCCTTCCAGCTCAGCACACGGGACGACAAGAGCAACATCTTTAAAAACATGGAGAGGTATGCTGAGTGTATACACACACACACATTACCACACACAGATACACACTCACACACTTTGAAGTATTTGAAGAAATACTCAGAATCAGAATTGCTCAAGATTTTTTTACAGAAACTCTTTACATTATATTACAACCCAGATTTTATCCTTATCCTATGTACAACAAGAGCAAAAAGTCAGGTACAAGAATAGTAGAACTTCTAGGCAAAAAAGTTCATCTGCCAACTGAACAAGTGGGTGGTAAGGAAGGGGCAGATCCTCCGAATGTTGTAAAGGAGAAATCTGCATGTCCGGGTCACAGCAGCGATGTTCACTGAGGAGGAGAGTTAGTCATCGAAGACCACACCTTGGTTCTTAGCACTGGGTAAGAGCGACAAGGTGATGTTCCCCAGGGAGATGGTGAGGTCCAGGTGTGGAGAGGAAGGAGCAGGGATGTGGATCATCTCCATCTTGTCTGGGTTGAGCTTCAGATGGTGATTGTCCATCCAGCTCTGGATGTCATGAAGGCAGGCAGAGATGCGGGAGGAAACCTGTGAGTCAGACGGAGGAAAAGAGAGAAACACCTGAGTGTCATCAGCGTAGCAGTGGTAGGAAAGACCATGAGCACTGATAACGTTACATTACTGCCATTTGGCAGACGCTCTTATCCAGAGTGACTTACATTTTTTAGTTGAGGGTTAAGGGCCTTGCTCAAGGGTCCAGCAGTGGCAGTTTGGCGGTGCTTGGATTTGAACTCCCAACCTTCTGATCAGTAGTGCAGCGTCTTAACCTCCTGAGCTACCCCCTGCCCCTGATAACCGAGCTGAGAGAATTGGTGTAGAGCAGGGGTCCCCAACATTTTTTGCGCCATGAACCGGTTTAATGTCAGACAATATTTTCACGGACTGGGGGGTAGAATGTTGTGATGGAGGAGAGAACCGGACCAAGGCTAGAACCTTGGGGGACACCAGTGGTGAGTGGGTATGGTGTGGATGCTGGAGCATCAGTGGGGTGCCATCTAGTTCATCAAAGAAACATCCCACAGGGCCATGAGGACGAGAAACCACGATGACACAGTGTAACAGGAGAGACGACAGAGACAGAGTGAAATTCAAAGGAGGAGGTGGAGAGGTGTGAGAGTGGAAGAGGTGAGAGTTTTCATGATGGAGGGATCAACAGACCTGTACCTCCACCGGCAGGGGGAGTGAGAGAAGGAGGAGTTGGAGAAGGCAGCGGGTGTTGTGGTGTTGTCTCAGTGTGTCAGTGTGAGGATGTGGAGGGACTGCAGGAAGGTGTAAGCAGAGATGAAATCAGTCAGCCTTGCAGCAGACTGGCAGTTCCATGATCCAACAGAGATCCAGAAAGTGTCAGGTGAGGTCGACGTGGGGTAGATGAGGATGGGGGCGGGGGGGGCACCGACTTCGCAGGGCACCATGACGATGAAAGCGCCTTCCGTGGAAGACAGCTCGATCAGGAATGGGGTAGACACACATGATGAGCAGGTTATGGAGTCGTTCCTTTCAGTCACTCTCACTTTCACTCACAAGTAATCAGATTCACTCAGAGTCAGATTCATATAAACGGAGCTCCCTTCACTCTTGGAAGTTCTAGCTGAGAGTCAGATTCAGGCAAAGTGAATCATGTCAGATGGAGTCCAGTGTTACTGCAGAGATTGAATTCACTCACAGAGTCAGAGTCACTCCCCTAGATTCAGATTCATTCACAGAGAGTCAGATTAGAAGTGTGTTGATGATGGTGGTGATGATGACGGTGATTATACTGTTGTTCACACAGGAACGAGTACCGGACGTTGAGGCAGGCCATCATCGACATGGTCCTCGCTACTGAAATGACCAAACACTTTGAACACGTCAACAAATTCGTCAACAGCATCAACAAACCACTTGCTGCCTTGGAGGAAAATGGGGTGAGACACACACACGCACGCACGCACACACACACACACACACATGCACGCACACACACACACACAGAAACAAAAATCTCTCAAATACACAAAGTCACTTTTAATGCTCCCTTGTGATGCTCATTTCATGTTGGGGTGTACATAGCTTTTTACTGTCTCTCTCTCTGTGTGTGTGTGTGTGTGTGTGTGTGTGTGTGTGTGTGTGTGTGTGTGTGTGTGTGTGTGTGTG
>JAQLOM010000036.1:170588-182292 GCA_030068315.1 Chrysichthys thysi | reverse complement strand
TTACACCTTAACAATGTGACAATGATGTTAAAGTCATTACACCTTAACAATGTGACAATGATGTAAAAGTCATTACAACTTAACAATGTGACAATGATGTTAAAGTCATTACACTGTAACAGTGTAACAATTGCTGCACCGTGAAAATATAGCAATTAGTACACTGTACCACTGTAACAATGTACCAGTTACTTTACTGTAACAATTACTACAATGTAACATTGTAACAATTACTACACTGCAGCAATGTTACAGTTACTTTACTGTCACTATGTAACTATGTAGCAATTACTACACTGTAACAATGATGTTACAATAATTATTGCTTAAGTATTTAACAGCAACATAATAATAATTGTGTTGTAACATTTTACGAGTGTTAATGTAATTATGCTGTAATGATGTAACATGATGTACCATTCAGTAGAATGCCAATTTCAGAGAGACAATTACAGTGTAAGCATTCTCTCATCTGTAGCAGTGTAGCAGTGTATGAAGCACTACAGCAAGTGCTGTGTTTACCACTGACCCCCAAACACATTTCATACAGTTCATAAAACACTAAAAAATTAACTAAATGAACAGTTATAACTGAATAAAGGTAAGTAGACAAGGGAATATAGAAAAACTATAGGAACTAAAATAGAGGAACTGAACTAAGAATGAATGAACTATGTTCATGAACTGGGGGAACTAATAAGGGGACTACAGACACTGTGCAATTAGTTTCTGAGGTAAAAGGCTGATGGTTAAAGGTGATGGAATGTTGAAGAGGAGGAAGATGAAGATGATCCTGACCCTCACTCCTCTACCATCCCGCTCTCATAAATAAATACACCTGAACCTTTCAGCAGCTCAGATAATCCCAAGGAAAGTGTGTGTGAGTGTGTATGTGTGTGTTAATTAGATGTTTTGACTAACACAAAAGAAAAAACCCTAAAAACAAACACAATCACTTTCAGAGACAGAACCAGGAGTGTTAATTCAGCGCTGATTTGTTTTGGGAGCCACACCCGGTGCTCATGGGAATGCTGTGTGTGTGTGTGTGTGTTTTAGCGAGAGAAAGAGAGAAATGGGAATTGTTACTGCAGTGTAATAGTATTTGGAAAGAAAAGTCATAAATGTTCTCATCAGCTCCTGTAGTGGTGTTGGGATGGACTTTTATGAAGTATGACACACATTCATGATTGAACACACCCTCTGTCTGTGTGTATGTGTATGTGTATTTTATAATGAGGTGGTTATAGTCATAATTCTCTCACTTTACTTTATTAGCGTGACTATACTGAGTTACTATTTTAGTAAAACATTTCTGTCTGTAGCATAAATCTCACTCTCTTTCTCTCTCTGTTGTTCTCTCTGGAGATTACATTATATTACGCAATGGCTACTACCAATTATATCTGAAGACTCAAACATTTCATTATTTTGTCATTTCTTTTTCGTGGCTTTTGGCTTCAGAACCCTTCTGAGTTTGGAGTCCTGTTTACTGATGTTTTATTCGGGTTTGGCTGCGACAACACTAGTGATGGAGTAAAAATAAACCACACCGCGCTCTCCAGTGGACGACGGCGAACTCGACACATTGCTAAAAACAGAGTTATTAAATAATATAATGAATACTTTAAACCACACTGTGCTCTGTGATGGATGTTGGTTAAGGGGCCAAAATAGAGATGCCCAGTGGCTCAAACTGAAAAAAAACTAAATATTTATTTTGAAAAGACCTATATAATCTACATTTTAGCAATGTGGAGGAATAATGATGTGTATGGATTTTGGTTAAGTAGGATTTCTTTTTTAATGATGTATTTTATCCCTGTAGCACCCCAGGGTCATATTTGACCCTAACTTTATAGGTGGTCTGGTTGTCCAGAGTTAAACTACTGCTCCCTCCTATTGCCAAGAGTTATCAGTTTGAAACAGACATAGATTGTCCTGGTATCTTTTCACAGAAGATGTGAGGTCACAGAGACGGTCATCCTTCAGCCCGGGGTTTTGGCGGTAATTCTTGAGCGTTGCCCCAGTGTGTCAAGGATTTGAGAGGAAAGAGAGATAACTAGTCAAACATGGAAAAAAGAAAGAAAAACAGGAAACTTCCCTCACATTCTCTAACAAAACCTGACAGAAAGGAAAAGCTTTCTTTAATGAGCTCAAATAAAATGCTACAATATACAAATGCTCTATAATTATCTGTGGTTCTTTGTGGTAACCATTTGGGAAAGAACCCCATACAGTATGGGTGTGATGGTCAGGGATGCACAAATGTTTGTGCATTTAATGTATATCTGATATATATCTTTATATACAAAGAGACAGAAATACACAGGCAGAAAGAGCGACATAGATGCAGAAATAGGAGACACAGAGAGACAGACAAAGAGAGAGAGAGAGAGAGAGAGAGAGAGAGATGAATACATACAGTGCAAAATCAGATGAGAAAAACTCGTTGGCAAATAGATAAATAAATAGAACATGGGAAGTAACTAGTTCATGCTGTTTGTCCCACAATTATAAATATACACAGGTGTGATCTGAACTCAGTGTCAAGAGGATGCAAAGGTCAGGCAATCTGTAAACAACTACAAACAGAGGAAATCCAAACTCATAAAACTGTGAAGCAGACAGTGAGTCAGAACCAGAATAGCAGTATGACAGCTGAGCGGTTGCTTAGCAAAGTGTGAGTGCATGAAGAGTTCCACTACAGACCCTGGTATGGTGTATGATGATGGACTGGCCTGCATAATCCTTTGGAGGGAGAACTAGTGCAAGTGAAGTCTTGTGATGGGCCATGGTACTTGGAATTTGTGTCAGCCATTGTTTTATGCTGAGTGTGCTCTCGCTGAAGTGGCTAGCTTTGATGTGGACATCCAAGATGGCCCAAGGTGACCCAGCACTGGTCCTCTGAGCTGTGTCCCTCTTAATCCTCCAGGTATTCCAGGCTGTTTTCTCTCCTTTGGGAGTTTACGGGGCTCTGACTCTAAAAACATGTTGGTCATCGACATCCTCAGGGGTTGTGTGGGGGAGGTTTCTGATGCTAGAGGACCTGAGATGACTGGTTTGAGCCGGGACACAGTAGAGAGCTACACAGTAATGACTGGGCAGGTCTAGCCTGAAGGTTACCCTTCTACTCTTTGGACTGGGGATGCTAGCCATATGTGAGGCTTACCCCCCCACCCCCACCCCAGATTCTCTATACAGCTTGACCATACCTGGATGTAAATTCTACCCCCGTCACTAATAATGTCCTCCAGAATGCCAACTTAGCTGCACACATGAATGAACAGAAGCTCTATGGCATGAAATGGATCATAGCATGGACACGAGGCTTGGGGAGCTCATTGAAGTCCACTGCTATATGAGATCAAGGATGTTGTAGTATGGGCTGGGGCATGAGCTTCCTGGTGGCAAGGTATTTTAGCTTGGGCACAGACTGGGAGCAGAGCTGTTCTAGTACAGAAGAGATGAGTGGGAGTGGATATGGATAATTGACTGAAAATTTGGTTCATCTCCTGATAATCGACGCATGGGCATAGCCTCCCTCCTTTGTTTTCCATAAAAAAGAATCCACCTGAGGCTGGAGAAGTGTAGGGACGGATTGAGCCCTGCTGTAGTGCCTCTTGGACATATTCTTCCATGGCCATTTGTTTAGCGAGGGACAGAGGATATACAGGGCTACAAGGTGGTGGCAAGGAGCAAGCTGATGGTGCGGTCGTATGGATGGTGTCAAGGTAAGCTTGGTTTTACTAAAAGCGCCTAAGAGTTCACTGTTCTCTTTGGGCACATGCATGGGGCTGTGCTGGTCAGGGCTTTGGACAGATGTGGTGGTGAGGGTGGGACTAGGGCATTGTACGTAGTGGAGGAGGCAGTACTCTGACCCCTGATTTCTCCCTCTTCGGTCATGAGATTTGGGGCTTGTGGAATCAAGAATAGGTCCAGAATGAGGGGCTGGTTGGGAATTACTGTAAGGAAGAATGTGATGAACTCTTGGTCCATGCCTCTGACGTGTAGCTGAATGGGCATAGAGTACTAGGTGATTGTTCCAGTGCTGATGGGGCCACCGTCGATGGTGTTGATGGCAGTAAAAGCAGATCCTTTCCCATCTTCTCCACTCTCTCTCCACTACGCTCAGGTAGGCAAGTGGATGTGCTGGAGTCCAGTGAAACTGTTGGAGCAGCACTCTGGATAGTGACTTGGGAAGGACCACCACGAGCTGCTAAATCTGCAAGGTCATCTCCTTAAACCATCGCTCATGGTCACCAAGGTGATGGCCCTGGGCAGAGACCGCAGTCCTGAGGGCATCAGGGCATCCATTTTAGGTGAAGCAATCTGTCACCACACACACACACACACACAAACGCAAGAAGACAGAATGAGAAGCAGACGCGGATGCTGGTGCGGCTCTGTATCTTTTACTAACAATAGTCTAGGCAAACAAATCCAAAATCCATGTTTAAACATTAAGGTCAAAGATGGGAAGTGATTGGGCAAACTGCAGACAGGAAACAGAAGTTTGTACTGGACTTTGAACAAATTCTGCTTCTTTGTTCCGTTAAGCCAAAATGCCTTTTTGACACATAGAGAAAAGGAATACCATCCATAAATACGATGGCAGATGAATCAAATTTACTGACTGAATCAGAATCATTGTCATATGATTCTTTATTGTGTCATATCGGTTCGTTTACACAGGAATTTTCTGTAAATTTGACGTAAAGCACTGTGCTGCTGCTGCTGCTGTGCAAAAAACAGAGAAAAAGAAAAATATGTAATTCAGTTGTGGAAATATAGAGTGTGGACGAAACCAAAGAAACAAAAAGAAAAGAAAAGTAAAGTAAAGAAAAGGGAGTGTTTTTGGGAGGAGAAGAATGACAAGAGGAGGAGGGATGAAAGAGAAAGTTCAGCAGAGAGAGAGAGAGAGAGCGGGGAGAGAGAGAGAGAGAGAGAGAGAGAGCTGGTGAAAGTCAAACACTCAGCTCATCCTGCACAAAGCCTTTAAAGCAGTTGGAGCTCTGCGTCTCTTCACTTCACTGCTGCATGCTGATCTCCTGCCATGATTAAACTCTCCTAGAGCGCCAGCCGAGGATCCTGCATGCTTCTTTCTCTCCTCGTTCTTCTTTTCTCCAGCTGGTTTTATATCAGACAGAGGAGAGACACACAGGCTGCTGCAGGGAGGTACAGTAACATCCAGCTGTTTTCTTCGTCAATCTTTCTCTTTAACTTTTAGCCTTTTGTTTTTCATCGTGTGTTAAAGCTGTTTAAACTCGAACGTTGGCTGTTGGATGATCTCACACAGAGCTGAACTTGCTCCTACATCTGTTTGCACTTCTTATGCAAATCCGGCACTGCTGATTTCTGCTGATTTTGGCTCATTTGGCTGCTGGGCTTCTTGCATTCCTCAACTTTCTGTTGTTTTTTCTTCTTACTCTGAAAAAAACAATCACCATTTTTTTCGGATTGCCTTCATTTTTGTGTGGCTTGTCCTGCTGCAAATAAAATCTTACTGTTTTTTTTTTGTTTGTTTGTTTTGTTTTGTTTTGTTTTTATGCAGATCTGACCTGGATCGTCCCTGAGCTGTGTTTTCTTTTTATAAAGTGGATTATCAGAGGCGCAGGATGTGGTGGCTGAGGTTGTTGATTTTGGGATTTTGGTCAGCTCTTGCGCTTGGCGCAACTGAAGATGCCAAACCGGAGCAGAAGGAAGTCAGCAGGACCAAACGCAGAGGAAACACGGGACAGCTCGGCCTCAAGGGGTAACAACACTGTTAACTGTTTAAATAGCAAGAACATTTCATTTAAACTTCACCAGTTTGTCATGTCTTCATCTCACTGATGATTGATTCAAACACTCCAGAAGGAAATAGAGCACTGATGATGGAAATAGGAGAGGAATGAGATGACATAAGCATAAATGTCCTGCTTTAGTTTTACATGAAAATGAATCTAAAGATGGTTTTACATGCAATGCTTTGTGTTCTTTAAAGAAACTAAGCTAAGTCCATGAAGAATTTTTATTGTCTTTCTACATTTATTAAAATGTATTTGTGTTTCTCATTTATTTCCTTGAACGCAACACATTGATCTAAGTGTCTCTTTATTTCCTATATTTAAACTTCAGGAAGTACAGTGAGGTCGAGCCTTTGTATACAGCGCTGTGGAAATTAATTAGAGTTCCTCGAACATTGTGCATCAGTCACAGTTTTTGTACAAAAGGTTTCTCCATCAAATTATTACACATTTCCAAGTCATGTGTTCAGAACACTGCAGACGTCTATCTGTGGAATATATCTCTAAATATTCTGCTAATGTTCTCAGCTAGCCAGGATCTCATTTAATTCTGGGGAGGTGGAATAAATGGATAAAATGGTCCCAGAATCTGCTTTTGGTTTGAAGTTCCCCTGTCGTTTGCTCTGTATTTTGAGTCGAGCCCCAGTGACTGTTGTTCATTCAGGTTTTATAGGCATTCCTGTTTTTCTGTTGAAACAGAGAGGTGATATATCGAGGAATGGCATTTAATGGAATGGTGCTGAACAGAAATAAAACCTCTGGGAATTTCATCTGTTCTGGAACATTTTACTTCATTCAAGCTGAACCATGTTGATGTAAAACATGGCGTACCTGTGACAGGAGTGTGAGTGGTGAATTACAGTCAAACACAGAACATGGATCTACAGAATTATGGATTTGATCCATTTATCATCTGTGTTGTCAGTAGTTTCAGTCACATGAACACAGAATTCAAATCTCAGATACTTGACTGAACTGAAATTATGAGCTTACATAACGATGACCCCTTTCTTCTACAATCTGGGACACGCCCCCCTCCTGACACACCTACTTTTTTTTTTTTTTTTTACATCTGCTCATGTTTTTCTACCTGTCTGCCTGGTCTTGACCATCAAAGCATTTAATTTCTAAAAAATTCCCATGTGAATGTCACTTCTGCCCATCAATAAACATGTTACTTCAGAGGGTCATTAAAAGTCCGTTTGAGGTTCAGTCAAGCGGTGTGAGTGTTATTCATCATGAACAGCTGGCTCTTTTATCAGCCTCATCCAGAGGTTTCAGTCGAATGACAATCAGAGCGTGATGTTCACATGATTATCATCTCCGAGTCAGGTACAGGCGCACCTCATACACCAGTGCATGTGAGGATGTTATAGTGAAAAGCAATTTGTCAGTGATTAATGATTACAATTTTTATTTAATAAAGAATGTCATATCATACTTTTTATCCTTTTAGAGTTATATTTACTTTTGCGGAATCTCAGTGTCACAAGTTAGCTCCTGTCATCACGTACGTTCTAGCAGCTATAAACAGTTGTTCTCTCACCAGCCTCTCTTTATTCTCTAACTTAAACTAAAGAAAACGTAGCTTGTCATGTTACTGAGAAACCACTAAGAAGTGTAAACGTCTCTGTCCTGAAGATGGGGGGAAACTTAAAGTCCCAGCTTTACCTCTGACTGTTACGAAATGTGCTGACACTGGAGACTCCTTCATACATGATACAGAAATAAGCGTTCATTTACAGAAACCATATCAACAATTACACAAGTTTTTACTGAAAAACAAGTTCCTGTGAGTTAGCTGTAACTGTACTAATGATAATATATTAGAATGAGTGAATTCATATAAACCTGAGATTCGCAGCTGTACTACTGTCAGAGCTGTTGGTAAGCAATCTCAGTTATTCTAATGATTTGTATCTCAGCACCTGATTGTCGTGGAGTCAGATTTTCGGGCATTTTCACTGTGGATGTACATGCAGCTGTGGTCCCAGGAACACCAGTGTCACTGAACTGTCCTGTCTGAGTCTCTGAGGATAGTCTTTAACATGAATTATATATTCGTTTAAGTAAATAATCCCAGGCTGTGCATACATCATAGCTATGCAAACATGGGATTAGCTTCCACTGCTATGCTGATGACACACAGCTGTGTGTATAAGCAAAGCCAGATGAGAGACACCAGCTTAAAAAATGTGAGGACCGTGTAAATGACATTAGACACCGGATGCTTATTAAGTTCCTCCTACGTTATTCTGATAAAGACAGAAGTACTTCTACTCAGACCACAGACAGCTAGAACAGCAAATATGGGTAGTCCATATAGAGAACGCGTGATCCTCCTGTAAGTGACCTTCCTCTTAGTCAGTTCTGCCTTCCAAGGGGTTGAGGGATGTTGGGAGTGAGAGATTGAGGATGCTGCAGGACGTGGCTTCCAAGGGGGGTCAGATGATATCAGAGAATTTGGAACATCTATACAACTTTCATTCATTCCAGAAGTCAATCGGCTCGTATGCTGTTGTTATTAAATGGCTGCTCTCTTGGCATATTTTTGAGTGATAACTCAAAATGCAGATCAAAGTGCGAAGTTTGGCAGGACTGGGAGTGTTGTTGGTCTCCAGGCCTGGATTGTGGCACATTCCTGTTCCAGCCTTGTTATGTAAGAACATAGTGTGGCTGCAGATAATCAAATTGGTTTGGAAAAAAACAGAATGTTCCTTATTCATTTTGGTGATTCAGCTCTGAAAGCATGCAACTAACTGAGTCATAATTGCACATTTAATGAAATGTCTTCATTCAGACAAGTGTTTCACCATCCTGTGAAAGTGTGAGACGGTACATGGTATTATTACTGGTTGAAAATAGTGTTTTCGGTATCAAACAAATACTTCTTCCTTAAAAAACTCGATTACTGAATTAATTGTACAACATGTCCTTTTCTGCAGCCCAAACGTGTGTGGAACACGACAACACTCGTACTGCTGCCCTGGATGGAAAACACTCACCGGAGGAAACCAGTGTATCGTCCGTGAGTGCTTAAGTTCTGTTTATATTTCAACTCACTAAATAACCGGGCTCAAATCACACACTGTGAACTAACCTCATAAACTGAGCACTTACACATTTCAGAACTGATCCTCTTAGAACCAAAACTGGTGTGAGAGGCTGTCAGAACATGGAGCCTCTAATAGCCCCAACACCACCTCCATTATTTAAAATAGGCCGCACAGCAAGAGGTATTGATCCGAGATGGCATTGTCCCATGGTGCTATGAGTTTCTCTAGCAGTACTTTTCATGTTCTTGTTGGTTTTTTAGGACTTTTATGTGGTATGTGATTATTCATTGTTTGTGACCATCATACTCTGCTGGACATTAGAAATAATGCTCCAAACATGCACAGTTTTATCAGTCATCCTCAAGATATTTTTGGAACACCACAAACAGACTGTACAATAGCGATCATCGACAGACCGACACCAAGAGACACCACTGAGACAGTGTCCTGACCAAACTGCAACGGTGTCCCCACTATCCTGCAGGTCAGACTCCAGTCCATGGAGAACAAACTGGATGAATTTGATTGTTAAGGTTTACAAAGAGACTTGCAGAGACCTGGTTAAGCCCTAACACCTTGGACATGACCATACAACTGGCTGCCAGGAAGACAAAAGGAGGCAGCATGTTCTTCCTCATTAACAGCTCAACAAATAAAACACTAATGTGGAGTTTTCCACCGCTGCTCACCAGTATTCCTGACAATCAAGCTTTTGGCCGTTCTACTCGCAGAGAGAGTTCTTTGCCGTGCTGCTCCCTGCGGTTTCCATTTTCCCAGAAGCCCCAGCTGTGACTGCATTAGATGAGCTGTACACATTCATTTGTACAAAGGTGAATCACCACCCAGAAGTGATGTCCATCATAGCAGGGATTTCAAGCACTACAGACTTAGGACAGAATGTCCTCTCCAGATACCACCAGCACACCAGCTCTCCCACCAGGGGCAACCAGATTCTCGACCACTGCTACATCACAGTTAAAGGCATCTACAAATCCATGCCACACCTCACTACTGTAATTCGGACCACTCACCTCGGTTGCCGCTTCCAGCTTACAAACAGGAATTACCGGGTGTACCGCTGGCAGTGAGGACTGTACAATGCTGGACCCTGGAACACAAATCCAGGCTGAAGGACTGTCTGGATTCAACTGACTGGTCAATCTTCAAGGATTCTTCTGGAAATATAAATTATTACGCCATCTTGGTAATGGACTATGTCCAGTTCTGTACAGACTCGTTTGAGCCTTGCTGGACTGGCGACCCCTACCCCAACGAGAAGCTGTGGGTGAACAGCACTTGCCTGTGTTTCTTGTCTAAAGGACTACTGCCCCATCATCCTGACATTTGTAGTCATAAGGTGCCTAGAAGGACTGGTCATGGCGTTCATCCTATCCAAAATCCCTCCTAACCTGGACACACTTCACTTTGTGCACAACAGATCTGTGGATAATGCTATTTTTCCTCACTGTACACACTGCCCTGTGACACCACACCTTTGTCAGGATGCTGTTCTTTGACTACAGCTCTACCTTCAACACCATTATTCTGTTTAAAGTGGTGTTGAAGCTTGGAGACCTCTGTCTTAGTAACTCTGTCTGCAGCTGGGTGATCATTTTCTAATTAACAGGCCCCAGATAGTTATAATCAGCAAAAGGTCATCCACACTGGATCAGCACTGGTGTCCCACAAGTCTGCTGTCTTAGCCTGTTGTGGTACACTATGTTCGACCGTGTGGTAAGACATGAGAGCAACAGCATCACTGTTTGTGCATGATACCACCTTGATTGGCCTTATCAGCAGTGAAGATAAGAGAACCAACAGAAGTCAGGTAAAAATGGCACACCCGCTGGGACAGTCAGCACCTCAAGGTCCCTCACCTTCCAAATTTCATGGACCCCCAACAACACCTGTATCCTCAAGCAGACACAGCAGAGACTGTTCTTCCAGAGTAGGCTGAACAGCTTTGTGGTGGGACCTAGCACTGATTGTCTACCACTGCACGACAGAGAGAATCCTGGCAGGTTGCATCAAGATGTGGCTGGGAAACCTGACTGCCCAGGACCTCAAACTGCCACAAAGGATTCTTAAGACTGCATCCAAAAAATTTGGAACTGAACTCCCTCAGCTCCAATCCTGAGTGTTGAGTCAATGATTACTTTTTGTCAACCACCATGCCCATGCCTGCTTCAGCCTCCTGGCCTCTGGTAAATGTTACCATAGCATAACAAGCAAGACCACCCGCTTCACTAACAGCTTATTCCCACAAGCCATCAGGAAGCTTCACGGCCACTGACTTTATGCTTCCAAATGCATAGAAATGCACACCCTATTAAACATCATCCTATATCACATTAATATATTATTATTCCTCCCCACCATATTATATTGTTCAGAGTCCTGGGAGGGATATAAAGGAAGAAAAGTTTTACTTTTGCTACATCTCACAAAGCTTTTCCTTTCGGACAGTGCACTTCCTGGTCATTCTGGCAAACATGCAATGAGTGAAAACAACAAGTATTGCTTTCCTTCTCCTCCGTATTCTCCTCATTACCATTTATTTGCAGAAAAGTCACATGGTTAAACAATGACAAAGCTGTATATGCACTGTTTCTTTTTTTGTTGCTATGTGTCTGCAATCTTGTGCAACTTTTTGTGATGTCTGTATATTGTACTTTTGTTGGTCATAGTTTTTTTTTTCACTCCTAACTTATGCACTAACAACCCTTACTGCCTTCTATGACAGGAAATATATATATATATGTGTGTGTGCATGTGTGTGTGCATGTGTGTGTGTATATATATATATATATATGTGTGTGTGTGTGTGTGTGTGTGTGTGTGTGTGTATATATATGTGTGTGT
>JAQLOM010000036.1:145602-159407 GCA_030068315.1 Chrysichthys thysi | reverse complement strand
CACACACACACACACACACACACACACACACACACACACACACACACACACACACACACACACACACACACCCTCTCCCAGAACACCCTAGACCAGGCCAAAACACGATTAAAAAGAAATTCCACCCACACAATGCTCTCTCTATGTAGTAGTCTAGAATTCCTGTGTGTAACTATGATTTCCTATGTGTGTGTGTGTGTGTGTGTGTGTGTGTGCGCGTGTGTGTCCCAGACTACCGGACAGGCCCATGTTTTGCAGCAGTGAGTAATCAGATGTGCCAGGGGCAGCTAACGGGGATAGTGTGCACTAAAACGCTGTGCTGTGCGACGGTGGGCCGAGCCTGGGGTCATCCGTGTGAACAGTGTCCTGCTCAGCCTCAGCCCTGTCGTCGGGGTTTCATCCCAAACCACCGCACTGGAGCTTGCCAGGGTATACACACGCACACACACACACACACACACACACACACACACAATAATACATATTTGTTCATAATTCAGGTAAATTTTTATTCAGGCTGGTGAGGACACACCAGGTTGCATTAATAGAATTATAACAATACAAATAATTAACAGTATGATTCACATAAATCCAACCCTTACCTTAACCTCAGTAAGTACAAGGAACGATTTCAGCTCCTTTAAAGTACAAGGAACGATTTCAGCTCCTTTAGTGTTTTACATAAACGCTCCAGTTTTTGTAATAAAGTAGTTTAGCTTATGATGAGCAGTTAAATAACCCCATACTGCCCACATATTCACATTATGCACAGCTATAGTGTATAGTGCACACGTTTACTAGCAAATACACAAATGTCATGTATGCACACTCACATGCACAGTGTATACACAGATGCACACACATATTTCAGAAATTAACATTCAAATTCAGATAGATTCTTTAACTCGTGATGCCAGCTAACAGTTTTATTATTCCAGTGACTCAGTAAGCACTTTAGCAGAACTGCGTCTTGTAGTAGTTATATGAAATATTATTTTCTGGTTAAAACATTAGAAATGTAGCTCTCACACACAAATAAACACACACACACACACACACACACACACACACACACACTACAATCTGTTGTAATTGGGTTAAATTGGGTTTGGTTCCCCTTAGTGTTTTACATGCCTGTGCAGCCAGGCAGGACGGGAGGCACTGTCAGAACACATACACACGCCTCAATGAACTACACACACACACACACACACACACACCAGATTAGTTATTACAGTTTATTATGGATTGCTCACTTCCCGTTGTTCTAGATTACTGTAAATAAATCCTGCCTCAGAGACCAGTACTAACACACTCACTGTTCTACAGTACAGTACTCGCTATTCAATATCACAGTACTTATCAACATCTTTTCAATAGCACTGTGTGTACACACCTCTCTTATAGCATACAGTACTTAAATCCTCATTGCTCTTAAGTTTGGTACTTAAACACTGCTCTAGACTACAGTACACAAGTACTTATTGGTCCAGAGCATGGTATTTAAATTCAGTTTTCGAGCATGGTACTTCAGTATTAATTATTTTAAAGTATAGTATTTAAATACTTACTGTTTTATAGTGCAGTAATCAACCACTCAGTACTCTATAGTATTTTGCTTAAATGCTCACAGTTATAAAGTATAGTGATTCAACACTCAGTACTTTATAGTATATGACTTAAATACTCACTGTTTTAGAGAACAGTGATCAACTACTCAGTACTCTATAGTACAGTACTTAAATACTCACTGTTTATAGTATAGTGATTCAACACTCAGCACTCTATAGTGTGTTACTTAAATACCCACTGATTTATAGTACAGTGATCAAACACAAAGTACTCTATAGTCTATTACTTAAAGTTTTATAGTATAGTGACTCAACACTCAGTAGTCTATAGTATAGTACGTACGTAAATATTCACAGATATATAATACAGTGATTCATCATTCCGTACTCTATAGTATAGAACTTAAATACTTACAATTTTATAGTACAGTGATCAAACACTCAATACTCTATAGTATACTGCATAAATACTGACTGTTTTTAGTACAGTGACTCAACACACAGTACTCTATAGTATAATGCTAAAATACTCACGGTGTTATAGTACAGTGATTCAACACTCAGCACTGTATAGTATATTACTTAAATACTCACAATTTTATTGTACAGTCATCAAACACTCAGTAGTCTATAGTATAGTACATAAATACTCACATATATATAATACAGTGATTCACCATTCAGTACTCTATAGTATAGTGCTTAAATAATCACCATTTTATAGTATACTGATTCAACACTCAGTACTATATAGGATACTGCTTAAATACTTACAGTTTAATAGTACAGTGATTCAACACTCAGTATTCCATAGTATATTACTTAAATACTTGCAATATTATAGTACAGTGATTCAACATTCAGTACTCTATAGTATAGTGCTTAAATACTCACAGTTATTTAGCATAGTGATTCAACACTCGGTACTCTATAGTATAGTATTTAAATACTCACGATTTTATAGTACAATGATCAACCACACATTACTCTATAGTATATTGCTTAAATACTCACAGTTTTATAGTATAGTGATTCAACACTCAGTACTGTATAATGTGGTACTTAAATACTCACAGTTTTATAGTACAGTGATCAACTACGCAGTCCTCTATAATATAGCACTTAAATACTCACAGATTGTTTTAGCACAGTGAACAAACAGTACTCTATATTATAGTGCTTAAATACTCACACATTTATATTACAGTGATTCAACACTCAGTACACTATAGCATATTACTTAAATACTCACAGTTTTATAGTACAGTGATCAAACAGTACTCTGTAGTATAGTGCTTACTCACAGTTTTATTGTATAGAGAGTCAACACTCAGTACTCTGTAGTATAGGACTTAAAAACTCACAATTTTATAGTGCAGTAATTAAACACTCAGTATTCAGTGTTCATCACTTTTTTACTCACATACCACACTTTCTGCAGCTGTGTACAGCTGTCTGTATTTCCAGCCATGATTTCTTCAAATTTCCTACAGACAAATTCAAAATCATACATAATAATAATGATGATATATAAAATAAGTATCAGCTGCCTGGTTCTCTCACTGAAACTCTCCGTGGCTAGCTTCATGCTGTGTGTGTCTTCACAGTTTTGCAGTTGACTTTTAGTTTTTGAATTCTTCGAGATTAGTGAATCAACTTTTTGGTTTTGACTTCAATTTCATTGTGAACCAAAAGCAGGTTGGAGACTCGATGATGTGAAACACAGAACATACATGCGGAATACTGTGTATGCTAAGAATATACAATCATTTATTGGTTCTACTGGGTTGGAAAAATTGAACACTTTAATGTATTACAAGCTAAGTATCAAATAGCTTCGTTTCTAGTATGAATATGCTAGCAACAGATTCTTCAAGTCTTGTAAATTGCCAAGTCGAACCTCCATGGATTGGATGTTCTGCTAGGGTTCCTATCAGAACATTGCCCAGAGCATCACACTGCCTCTGCTGACTTGCCTTCTCCCCATAGCACCTCCTGGTGTCATTGCTTCCCCAGGTAAGTGATACCCACACCTGGCTGCCCACATGACGTACAAGAAAACGTGATTCATCAGACCGGGTCACCTTCTTCCATTCCTCCATGGTCAGTTCTGATGCTCCTGTGGCCATTGTAGGCGCTTTTGGCATTCTACAAGAGTTAACATGGGCAATCTGACTGCTCTGCAGCTAGGCAGCACCATACAAATGGGTTACAAACAAACACAGATGGGCTAGGCTTCACTCTCCATGCACAATAATGAGCCCTGGGTACCCATAACCCTTTCACTGGTTCACCATCTGTCCTTCTTGGACCACTTTTGGTAGGTGCTAACCACTACATACTGGGAACAGCCCACAAGACCTGCTGCTCATGTCCTTACACTTGCCCATTTTCCAACATATTAACTTTAAGAACTGACTGTTCAACTGACTGTTCACTTGCCGGGTGCCATTGTAATAACATTGAGTTAGTTAGAGTATAATGAGATAGATAGATAGAGTATAACGAGACAGCACATGGTGGAACTTGGTGCCTGCCATTCTGAAAACCTAAGTTCAAAGAAAAGTGACATGTGGAATTGCACAATAGATCCATGGTTTAAACGGAATTTTTTTGTGTAACTCCAAACCTGTGATTATAAACCCACCTGAGTCTTGAGTGCAGACTTGAGTCTCCAATCCCTTTGTTTGCACTCGTGTAATTAATCTGCACTTTATTCTTCTTATGGTGTACATACAGCCCCTTATGTGCCTCATGATGCGCCATGGTCCAGGATAATGACGTCTCCTATCACTGTATACTTGTGCACAGCAGTGTATGACAATAAACTCCCACTTGACTTGATCTGATATGATTTTGGATCATGTGAAAAATGCCCTTGTGGTTGGGAACTCATCATGGCTATCAACGACCAGCATGCAAAAACCTAATAATTGATATAGTTTTTTCCTATTTTGCATATGACATCAGTTGCATAATTCTTTTTTGAAAACTTTTCAGTTGCACCATTTATCCCATTGTACATGCAAAGTAGCTCTTTTTATTAGTAAATCAGGGTGTACAGAGTCGTGTGTGGATGCAACATGTGTCGGTTAATCATATGTATAACTCCTCCATTACTGTCGGCATCATTAAAGCACACTCAGCCTTATTATTAACCGCCATACAGCAGTGAAAGGCTCGCCATGACGCTGACCCCGTCCCAGTCTGCACTCATGTCTCCTGTTCAACAGTACTAGTCTTGGTGAAGGAGGCATCAATATGACCCTTTATCTATGAATCTCAGAGCATGCAGAGTCTGCTGAGAAGCCGCACTGTGCATTTGGGACAGAGCCACATGCTGCTCGATTTGGCTCTCACACTTATTTCTCCAGCTGGGGAAATTCCTCTAACGTCTGGCTGTCTGAACCACGCTGAGGAGGGTTAGCAGACACCGTCCTCCCTGAATCCCCCTCTCCCTCTCTCCCTCTCACACTCTCTCTTTTCTTTTCTTTTCCTTTCATATTCTCTTCCTCTGTCTGTCTCTTCATTGCTGTCTCTGTCCTCCCCTTTTTCACCCTCTCACTCACTTTGTCCCCTTTTTCCTCCCTCTCTCTTGTTCTACGTGTCTTCAGATTCTCTGTCTCCAGTGTGTCTCTTTGCAAATATCTGTCATTTTACTTTTCGAAATTCTCCACTGCTCTTCTTTTATTTATCACCCTGGGTGTGAGGGTGAGAAAGAGATGAAGGATTGCAATCCGTTATGTACATTTATTTGTCCGCACTTGTCTACTCAAAGCATACGAATCTGTGAAATAATCAGGAAATGTTTAAATGTTGTAAATGAGCTATATTTTTAATGTTTATTGTTGCATTATTTAAAGTGTGTGTGTGTGTGTGTGTGTGTGTGTGTAGACGTGGATGAGTGCCAGGCCATTCCTGGTCTTTGTCAGGGAGGAAAATGCATTAACACTGTGGGCTCGTTCGAGTGTAAATGCCCTGCAGGACACAGATTCACCGAGATCAGCCAGAAATGTGAAGGTGAGAGACTTGACCTTTGACCTGATAGAAACATGGAGAACATTGATAAATGTGTTTGTAAAACCCAGAATCCATAATGAAGATGACATGATCTTTATACCACTCCCATTTATACATGAAGATATGTGCGAAGGGGCTGCCCTGGGGCTGTTATCCCAGCAGGATAGATTATATTGATCATCGTTCAGATCGGAGGTTGGAGATGGCTTTCAGCAGACAGAAATCTGTTGAAGAACAGGAGCCTCAAGCCAAGCTAATTTTCCCTAATTTTCTCAAGATAACTTTGTGTGAGATGTGCTTTGCTGCACACAGACTCTAAATTCACATTTATTGTCATGATTTCTGCCACTTTACTGCACTAATAATGGTGTTTAAGCTAAATATGTGACTCTGGTTTTATCTGGTCCAGTCCAGACCTTAAATTAAACCCAAACCCAACCCATCAAAGGCGCTCCTACCCTTTAGTTTATGAAACATCTAGGATTAAGCACTGGCTGGCAGCGTGAATGTCTACCTATAAAACTAGAAGATGGTGGTATGTGGCTGTTTATTTGACACTGCAGAAGGAGGCAGGGATGTTACTCTACTCTGCCATCAGCATTCAGCCACTTGGCCAATAGAGGAAATGATCATTTAAATTGTATTTTTAGTCAACACTAACTGTTGGCTCTAAAATTAAGCCATTTTATCAGTTAAAAATGTTATGAAGGTTTTTCAATAACGAGTCCAAAACAGTGTTTTCATATTGTCTCAAAGCAGATTCATAACATAAAGAACCACAGAAAATCTTTACAGGAATAAAGAAGCTTTACAGAATTCTGGTTATAAAAATGTTTAATTTAAATTTATAGCTAATGAGCAGGTGATGGTGGTGAGGAGTTACTCCCTACAATGACATGAGGAAGAAATGCTTAGAGCAGGCATGTCCAGTCTTATGTGGAAAGGGCCGGTGTGGGGGCAGGTTTTCATTCCAACCAAGCAGGAGTCTCACCTGAACCTATTGAAAGCTTAGATCAACTGATTAAACATGTGGAATCAGGTGGGGCTCCTTCTTGGTTGGAACAAAAACCTGCACCCACACCGGCCCTTTCCGGAGAAGATTGGACATGCCTGGACTAGAGGAACCAGACTCAATAGGGGACCCATCCTCATCTGGGTGACACCAGATAGTGCTATTATGAGTCATTATTCCAAACTGTGTACTAGATATTATAATAAATAAGTGCAATCATTATGCTGTCCAACTAAGACCATCTACATCTCAATGGTGTCCATTTGGTCCCATTCACAGCAATCTCATTCAAAGGTTAGTCTATCCAGGTGGGGCCAAGCAGAGGTAGAGCATCCAGATGGACCAGGCAGATAGAGTAGGAGAGAATTATAGAAATTATAGTTATGCTCTTATCCTCTAGTTCTTTAAGAGACTGTGCACAGAGAGCAAACAGGGACTCCTGCAAGGCTAGCTATGACAGTGTAACTAAAATGGAGAGATAGGAGATAACACAGTCATGAGGGCAACCTGAAGCACAGGAGATTGGGGAGCCACAACAACTAAACATCTCAGTTTGCTTCATAAAAGAAGGCTCTGGTCCCTGCTGTAACCATCACTACTTAACGTACCAACAAATAGCCTGCACCTTTTGATCTAAGTAGGCATGGCAGATTGTAAAAGACCAGAAATCCACTTAGGTACCACGGTAGAAGATCATTTATTCGTCTTCTGCCGCTTAATCCTGTTCAGGGTCGTGGGGGGAAGCTGGCGCCAATCCCAGCTGACATCGGGCGAGAGGCGGGATACGCCCTGGGTGGGTTGCCAATCCAACACAGGGCGCCATACAGAGACAGACACAAGATCATTTAGTTATTTATTATTATTATTATTATTATTATTATTATTATTATTATTGTTGTTGTTATTGTTATTATTATAAATGCACAATTTAATTGTTTATGCACCTACTGGGACATCCAGACAGTAAGGCATTATAATAATCTAACCTAGAGTTAACAACGGCATGAACTAATCTTTTTGCATTGCCTAGTGACATTATAATTCTTATCTTGATGAAAGGTGAAAGAAGAAAGTAGGATATCCGGGTAATATTATCTTCATGAGCTTCGAATGAGTGACTCAGTAATCAGGCAGCTTTCACTGCTGCATATGATGTAACTGGAAAAGATTTCTTTGTCACATACACATACACATTACAATACAATATCTTATATAACACAGTGAATACTACATAGTTACTACATACCATAGTTAGTACATAACCAGAATGCGTACTTCTAGAAGTACTTCTGTCTTGTTGGAATAAAGTAGGAGGACATTACTCAGCCTCTAGAGTCTAATGTCATTCATACATTCCTCGACTTTGTTAAGCTGGTGTCAGTCATTTAGTTTTCATCTGGCTTTATAAAGGAAAGAGCACTGGACAGAGCCTGGTAAAACACTAAAATGTACTTTACTATGTGTAGAGAAGTAACCATCTACAAACTGATAACAGTCAGTCAAATAAGACCTGAGCCAGGAGAGGGCCGTTCCCTCAACTCCGACTCCATTTTCGATCAGTGACATCAGTATGATCGATGGCCTGCACTCAGCCCCAGGACCACAGGAATCCCATCCCGGGTCACAGGCCATGTCATTTACCAATTTAACAGTGCACTATGCACAGATTAGCCTGACCTTTATGATACAACCTTTTCTGGGATCGTAGAGATAAAGGGGTGGAGTGATATTTGCCTCTAGATAGATAGCTGAGAAGGGTCATGGTCAGTTTTTTATCATACTGAGTCAATTTCAATGGCTGAAGAACATTCATTCGTCTCTAAATGTCACTGTATTTTATCTTGTACAAAAACTTCACTTTATCATTAAGGGGAGGTTGAAAAGTTCCAGAACCATGACAAGGCAAATCCATGATCTTTGGTTCGGACTTTGAATTTGAGATTTACATGTATAATGTTTGTATATAGTGTTATCTACTGTGACACATGTAGGCTGTATGGAAGGGAATGTGGTACAGACGGCCAGTTGATAATGGACTTTGGGTACTGGGAACATCAATGTTTTAAACAAAGTTCTGCTGGTATGGGTTCCCTGAAGGATCTGGGTAATGATCAAGTCATGGAAGGGAAAGGGTATCATGGAGTTGTGTGGTTGCAATCAGGGCTTGTGATGGGCAACACAAGGATAATGGAAGGATCAGGTTTTACATTTGGTGACAGACATAGGATCATCGGATATATGTCCAGATCAATATATATACATCCAGATCAATGCTCTCAGGCAGTCCAGTTGTAGGGTCAGGATCATGGGATGTTCAAGGTCAGGATCAGTCAGAATTTCCATCAGGAGGATGGCCTGCATAGTGGGAAAGGCCCAGGATTATGGGATGTTAAGGCAGAGGTTGTGGGACAGTCATGGTCAGGATTAAGATTAGAATTGAGATTAGCCTTTTTAGGATCATGTGGTGATCACAGTCAAGGTCAGGATCGATATTACCGAAATTTGTTCAAAAGGATTTCTTCAAAGAAATTGCGAATCCTAAGGTAATGTTAGTATTTGGATCAGAATGAATTAAAGTCATACTGGGTCAAAATCTGATTCATGTGTTAAGAGTCCTGGAGTCAAGTTCAAAGTATATAGCATTTTAACTATTGACAAAGCACCATATAAATAAAATTGGGCTGAGGTGTTCAAGACCAGGATCATGGATCATGGTCAAGGTCACTGGATGGTATGGTTGGGGGTTTCACATCATCAAGGGCTACGAAAATGGGAGAACCTAAATTATAAGATATTCAGGGAAAAGATCAAAGACATAGGAGCGTCAAGATCAAGGTCAAGATTTTGGGTCAGTGTCATAATCTGGATGAGTGTCAAGAACAGGTTAAATAAAGGTCCTGATTCGGTTAGGATCATCAGGATTATGTGGTGACAAGAGCTAGGCTCAGGATCAATATTATGGAAATTTGTTCAAAGGGCTTTGTTTAAAGAATGTGAATAACTCCAGTCCAGAATGCTAAGCTATTTTGGACAAAAAAATGAGAGGGAGGTTAAACTAACACCACTACAGCTCACAGTTTCATCAATCTGGTTTCCCACTGATGGAGTTCTCCTGGTGTGCATGAGCAAATCGGCCCAGTCTTCACCTTGGAGACAGAGAGACACATACTCCATCTCCATCTGGTGTTTGTTTATAAGAAGGAACAGAGTAGTTATTTTTAGTCCTGCTTCGTTGAATTTATAAGGGTTCATTACTGAGGCTGGGTAGTCGAACCTTTCTAGTGCAGTGTGGATTCAAGGAAAGAGGAACAGACTAGTAGAGCAGCCATAACACACACCCACACACACATTCATGCTGAGTGCGCCGGGTTGAGAGGAGTCGGCTCGGTCGCCTCTGCCCAGAAATAATAACACAATTCCCAGAATCCCTGGAGAGTGTGTGAAAGAATTCCAGATAGGATCAAATTATTTTTTCGAAGGCCATTCTGGTTGGACCTGTCACGACTTCCTGGGAGGGATCAGCATGTCTCTTTTATTCTGCCACAATCAATTTAATAAGGAGCGAACTGAAACAAAGCCCACAGAGCAGAGAAATCACAATCCAGAAATACCAGAACTGGAAAACCAGAACTGCTGCTTCTGTCTTTTTTTAAACTTAGTTTCATCTGCGAATGTTATTTGGTGTGTGTATTTGTGGTTTGGGTATAAGTATGGACCTGCCAAGTATCGAGCAAAACAAATACATGGTGAAATGTCCTACAGTCATTTCTCGGTCTTTGACTACCTGAAGTGCAATGATGTCGAAATATAGACAACTTATAACGAATAAGAAGCTGGAACAGAAAGTTACCTGCACTGGTACGCACTTGAGTTCTAAACCTTTATTCACTCAAATTCAGGTGCAAATCTGGTGTGTGTGAAGAAGCAGCATCTGCAGGCCATGCCCCCCAAATGGGTTATTGTATGCATTTTAATACTTTGCAAAAATAAAACTGCAGACATTTTATGATCTGTTGACCTTTTACAGTAGCTAACCTAGCCTTCATCTTCCCTAAATCAACCATGTGCAACGAGCGTGTTAGCTCTGTTAGCCTTGTAGTCTGAAACATCTGCACTGACAGTGAGTACTGTAACATGGTTTATTATGATAGATTACTGGAGATGGGGATCGTTTTAGTAATTCTGTATTAAATGTCAGACTCTTGGTAGGAAACCTAATTCCTCTTTGTTAGATTTCTAAGGTTTTGACTGAACTCTTCTTTTCCACTTTCTCGTTCAGACGTAGACGAGTGTTCAACTGTTCCTGGGTTGTGCAGTGGAGGCGAATGCTCTAACACCATTGGTAGCTATGTCTGTAGATGTCCTGTGGGATACGACACGGCTCTGGATGGATCACGATGCATCGGTGAGCTTCAGGCTAAACAAAGTGTGTGTGAATGTGTGATGAATCGGTGTAGAAGATAAACAATTTCTGTAATGTTAGTTATTGAAATGCTTAATAGCAAAGAGTTGTGGTGACTGGACTGGAGTTAATTCTTCAGTCAGTTAAGTTTCTTTATCAGTTGCCCAAAAAGTCAGAAAACCCTAATGCTAGGTCCCTGATAGCCTGATTATCATAATGTAAGTTTAGAGTTGGTTTCAGACTCTTTAAACAAGAAAAATGTAAAAATAAATAAATAAATAAATAAATAAAAACACCAAACCATTAAGTATTAAGAAACACAGCAAAGCAGCATAATGTTCGGAGTCCAGTTACGTGAGTGTGTATGGCTGAGTAATACTTTTGTAAACCTTTTTAGCTTTAAGAATATTAATGTTGGCAAGTATGCTAAAATTTATTTAGTCCTGCCTCCAACCAAACAAATCTTTGTTCACATGTTTAGACATGTGTTAGCATAAGGCTAATGTTATGCAGATTTGATCTTATGCTAATATTTAATGTTGCACTGTTCCACATTATCCATGCAAGAATGTTATCAAATAGGCAAAGTAAGTTCACCAGACAGTGACGCAGGATTTGGCCTCAAAGTAGCTGAAATCATTTTGTGTAATTTATAAACTGAATGCTGACGGCTTTTTCCTGATCCCTAAACTGATATGTAATATATTCTGGTACATAGCAATAGTAACCCAGTGTGGGCAGGGCATAGAAAGTCTGTCTGAAAAAAGCCTGAAAAGGCGTGTCTCTAGTCTAAATGAAGTGGTGGTCATGTGGAGGACTCGGCACAGTATTTCTGAACTGAGCTGAAAGCAAAAACTGACAATGGCTCACTGGTAGTTTTAATAAGTATGATCCTCTGTTTTCCTTCTGGATTCACGCTGGTGTTTGTAAAAGCGTGAAACATGGAAGGCGCTCTCTAGAGGTTTGTCCGTTCTTGGCTACTGTTGCAGCACAACATGGCAGCGCTGTAGTTGTGGACCCGCCAGCCTATGTAGGTATAAAGGGCTCGTTCTGAGTTAACAGAAACACACCAGGTCGTAGTTACAGGTAATGACAACATATGTATGAATTCCAGAAATATATTATGGATTATATACTCAGTTTCTGATAATAAATACCCTCGATGTCCTTACAGATGACCCAGTTCAGATTCTAAAGCAGATCCACTCAGCCAATCATATGCATTCGGGGAAATGAAGGGATTCGTTGAGAAACAGAAGAATTTTCACATTTCTTCCGAGCCTTTTATTTATTTACCCTGTACTGGGTGGGACGCTGGTAGCTCAGCGGTGAAGAGGTTGGACTTCTAATTGGAAGGCTGTGAGTTCAGCTCTAAGCACTTCCTCTGCTGGGCCCTTGGACAAGGCCCTTAACCCTCAACTGCTCAGTTGTATAAATGAGAAAAATGTAAGTCGCTCTGGATCAGGCGTCTGCCCAATAACACGAATGTGATGTACTGGACTGATTAGTAAACCGGTAACATGATTAAAAAAAACAGGAAACAATGAAAATGCAAAAATGATTGGACAGAAAAGTGTGTTTATTCTTGACCCTAGTCAGAAATAAAACATCAGTGTAATACCTACAGAGAGGCACTCTGGCCTCAGGGTTTTAAAAGCTGGAGATAGAAACAGGATACAGTCTCCAGGGTGTTTTCACTCACTTTGTGGAAGATCTTCTGAAAATCTGAGTGGACGCTCCACGTGCAGGGCAAGGACTCTAAAAGCGCGTGGGTTGGTCTGCATAAGATCTGTGTTTTGGGTATTTTTCAATTACTTTCTTGACCTTAATACACACACACACACACACACACACACACACACACACACACACACACACACACACACAGGTTACAAAACTCAAGAAATCCTTACTGTATCTGTGCAGCAGAATGTAGGTCAGTCACTGGGCGTCAGTGATTCCACAACAATGAGATCCACTGTATATTAAGTGATGAGAGAGAGAGAGAGAGAGAGAGAGAGAGAGAGAGAGAGAGAGAGAGAGAGGAATAGGATAAGGCAGTGAGAGGGTGAGAGTGAGATGTCCACTAAGAGGAAGATAAAGAAAGAGATAAAGCGAGAGATAAAGGGAGAGATAAAGGGAGAGATAAAGTGAGAGATAAAGTGAGAGATAAAGGGAGAGATAAAGTGAGAGATAAAGGGAGAGATAAAGGGTTAAGGGGATTGATGTAGGGAAATATGAGTCATGCGCTTGTTTCTCCCTTTCTGTCTTTCTGGAACGTGGCAGCAGATCTCTCCATCACTCTTTCCCTCTCCCAGAATGAGTTGAAATCCTTCATGGCCAGTTTTATTTGTTGGAACCTTTTCAGTATAAAAAAAGACATGCAGACATCTTCCCTGACATTTTGAGGTTTGCAGAACCGGGGGGTGGGATTAAAAACATTAATACAAACACGTTTGACAATGTTAGTGTTTGTTTGAAAAGGTTGTCTGAGCAACAAGCCACCTTATCAACATTCTTACCTTCTTAAAACCTGTAAAATGTTCCTGAATGTTCTGATAAGATTCTCTGCCCACAGGCATATAAACACAACCCCGTGTTACTTAGCAGTTAAAGTGATTTTTTTGGTGGTGAGAACTCCAAACTGAAGTAGGGCATCAGGATGGATCAGGCAGGTCTAGAGAGCACAACTGTTATCTCAGGAGAGGTATGTGTAGCTCAGCAGAGAGGGAGAGAGAGAGAGAGAGAGAGAGAGAGAGAGAGAGAGAGAGAGAGAGAGAGAGCGAGAGAGAGAGAGAGA
>JAQLOM010000035.1:28245010-28256181 GCA_030068315.1 Chrysichthys thysi | reverse complement strand
CACACACACACACACACACACACACACACACACACACACACACACACACACACACACACACACACACACAGGTTTGGTTTCACACTTTATTTAACTGTGCATGTGGGTCACAAAACAGATCAGAGTGATGTCTTTAAATTTCAGAAGCACAGAGGACGTTCAGGTGAGCATGAACAGGAGGCAGAATTATTCAAGAGAATATAATAACCAATGTGTTTTATAATAAATTGATTAGAATAAAAAAAAAGTCCCAGTGGCTTATTAATCATCTATAAACATGTAATATAGTGGCTGTAATGTTTCAGTTCTCAGTTACAGAACAGCGTCACTAGATTAAAGTGCAATTAAGTCTAAAATACCTGGTTTGTGTAAATAACATCATTAAGGGAAAATCAAAGATTTTATCTGAAAAAATATATAGTTATATCTTTAGGTTTGTGTAGATTTATATGGAGAGTATTGAATGTGTATATTAGAATGTTTCTCTGGTAATTAGATCATTTCCTGTTCTGTTTCGTTTTATGCTTCTGAATTTCAGGTCATGTGGCATTACAGGTATTCAGTATGAAAATCTAACGACAACCTGCTGCAGTGCATTATGGGATTTCATGAGTATGTCCGGTTCTCAGACACAAATACACAATAGTGCACTACATAGTAAACAGGGAGCATCTTGGGGAAAGCGAAGATAAATGCAGAAACAGACTAAAGTGCAGACTAAACTTACAGACACTTGATATGCTAATCAAAGCCCAGTATAATTTGCTTAATGTCACCCATTTCTGAATGCGTTATTGAATTTTATGGTCAGCTTTAATTAATAATTAATCTATAATCTGGGAACTGAAGTTACTTGAGAATAAAATAGTTGGTTTAGGCCAAATTACACTATTAAAGGTGAATAATAACTTTGATAAACTCTGGATGAGCTCAAGAACTCAAGTTAAACTGTACAATCAAACAGCAGTGCTCATTTGCAGTGAAGCAGTACACGTTTGTGTGCGTGCGTGTGTGTGTGTGTGTGTGTGTGTGTGTGTTCATTCAGTTGATTTGGTGCCATTGTAGTCGCCCTGAGAGTCGGCATCGTCCTCATTAGCATCAGCGTCGATCATGCCCCGCCTCCCACCTGTACGACGCCCACTACTAGCAAATGATGGGGTCTCATTACCCCGCCTGCAAACAAACACACACACACACATTAGAAACTAGAACAAACAGGAGTCTAGGGTGTGGCTCTTTTCTTATATTTTGTGCCACTCCCAAAATGACTGTTTGTGTGTGTGTGTGTGTGTGTACCTCAGTTTGCTCTTCAGTGATGTAACCTCTCTGCTCAGTGTGTCGTTTGTCTCTGTCGCCTCCTCTAACTCTCTCTGCAGTTTGCGGCGAGCGGCGGTGATGCGCTGTGACTCTTCCTCAGCCTCCTCCACCTGCCGCTTCAGCTGCTTCATCCGTGAGTTCGCCTTCTCTGCCTGGACACACACACACACACACACACACACACACACACACACACACACACACACACACACACACACACACAGTTAGAGTGATAAAATGAGTAAGAGCAAGAGTGATAGAGAGAGACAGAGAGAGTGAAGCTGTGTGGATTAGAGATTAATGTGAATTTAAATAAATGATTTATAATAAACAATTAATGTGATGTAACACACATCAGATAACGTGTGTGTGTGTGTGTGTGTGCACATGTAACCTGGTCTTTGTACTGCTCAGCCTGCTTCCTCTCCTCCTCCACCTGAATGATCAAGTCCTTCAGCTTCTTCTCCTTCTGACGCATCGCTTTACCTGTAGCCTGTTTCTCCCTGACACACGGCACGCGCACACACACACACACACACACACGTACATGTGTTTGCCTGAAGAGCTGTGTGTGTGTGTGTGTGTGTGTGTGTGTGTGTGTGTGTGTAGTACACACCTGTTCTCCTGTTCCAGCTGCTCCTCCAGCTTTGCCACTTTAGCCTCCAGAGCGGTAATGGAGGACTTGAACTTGGACTTCACTTGGTTCTCCATCTCCTGCAGTTTGGCTTTTAGTTCTTTGTTCTGCCTCTCCAGCAGCTGACGCGCACTGTCATTCTTCTGTGAAGTTGTTCTCTCTGTCTGCAGCTCGCTTGTCAATTGGTCCACCTACAGCATGAAGAAAATGATGGAGTAATGGAGATGATGGAGATGTTGGAGATGTTGGAGATGCTGGAGATGTTGACATAGTCTCACCTGCTGGGCACTCTTTCTCAGTCTGTCATTCATCATCTCCATGTTGCCCTGTTCCTCCTCCAGTTCCTCCTCCAGCTGAGCGATTTTGGCCTCCAAACGTCGTTTCTCATCACTCAGAGCAGACCTGGCGAGTAAGCATGCGCACACACACACACACACACACACACACACACACACACACACACACACACACACACACACACACAGAGAAAGCATCAGTCATTAACACTAATGAAGAGATCAGTGTATATGTGAAAAGTCCATAAAAGCAGTTTGTTAGCTGCTAATGCTAAGAAAATCAGGCCTGAGGTCAGGACAGATCTGTTGATGCTAACACCACCAACTGTAGCATTAGCTTTTAATACAAAAAATTGCTAGCAAAAGTCTCTGTGAGAATAACATGTTAGAATAAAGAGCCAATCAGGTTCAGTCATGCAACACCAGTTTGCCTGGAGACGGGGGCAGAGCATGTGGAATTTGAATTTGTTTATAATTTATAATGAATTTGATGAAGAGTGACGGTGTTTGTGGCTCATCATAAATGTTTAATGTGTTTAGTATGAAAAGTTTCTGGGTTTTTTACAGAGAAAATTGTTTTTATCAATTTTAGTGACGCTCACTTTCCAGATGCGTTGCTGGCCAGTTCATCAGCGAGCTCATCACGCTCAGCTTCAGCTTGCTTCTTCGCACGTTCTGCAGCAGCCAAGTCCTGCAAACACACACACACACACACACACACAGTTATTTTCACAAACACAAACACACACCTCCAGTAACATCACTAAAACCCAGCACTAAAACCTCCTGAAATAAACATCTGTGTCTCAGTATCTTCACGCTGCTGTACTTTACTCCACCCACCGTCACTGCTCAGAAATGTAAACATGGAGGAATTCTGTACTAAACAATGTTAAAACCAGGAAACCTGCAAGCTGTATTTGCAAATCAGAGAAGCCTGCAGACTGCAGAGGGATAAAAGGACACATGGATGTGTAAATGATGTCTGTGTGTAGCAGTATGTAGTGTAGTGTAGTGTGCAGTGTGGACCTCCTGAAGCTGCATGAGCTCCGCCTCCAGGTTCTTGGCCTTCTTTTCACTCTCTTTAGCAGTGGCAAGAACTTCCTCTCGGGCAGCGCGGGTGTCGTCCAGCTCTCTCTGAAAGTCCTTCATCTGAGCCTGAAATATCCAAACACAAATTGTCACATACCCATAATCACATACTAACAGGAAATGCTCAACTTTAGCCTGATCCAATCACATTCTGACAGGAAGTGTAACAGGAAATGATTCCAGTGGTACAGTAATGAAGTGCAAATCACTGTCGTAGGGTGTTTTTGTGAAGTAGTGGAATACAGTGAACCCCCGCCTATCGCGGGGGTTACGTTCCGGCGTAAAAAGCATTTAACAGTTTAAATTAACCTCAAAAAACCCGTGGAGGTTAGCTCGTGCCAGCTAGGTGTCTAGTGAACTAGGTTAGCCTCCATCACCATGGTTACAACCAGCTCATGTTCTAGATGCCATTTCTGCTTTTTTATTTCTGGCAAATTAGCTGTGACAAATCTCAATCTCTCTCTCTCTCTCTGTCTATCTCTCTCTCTCTATCTCTCTCTCTCTCACCTGGAGCTTGCGCAGTTGTTTGATGGCTTCGTCTCTGTTCTTGTTGGCCGTGTCTATCTGTCCCTCCAGGTCTTTTATGTCTCCCTCCATCTTCTTCTTGGACGCAGCCATGGCGGTTCTCTGCTTTCGCTCATCCTCCAGCTCCGTCTCCAGCTCACGCACCTGCACCAGGCACACCCTCAGTCATAACTCATATTAATACACATTAATTATCTTCAGTTGTCATGGTAAGTGGAAAGGTTTGTTATAACGGTTCTTAATATTTTGTGATGATGACAAAGAAATGATTTTTTATGTTGAAAAGTAGTTTTATGTGTTAGTGATGGACACGCCCACCTGTTTGATGAGTTGTTTCCTCTTCTCCTCTCCCTGCTCATCTCGTCCCTGCAGGTCTCGCTCGAACTGTGCTTTAAGGGCCTGCATGTTCACTTCCAGGCGCAGTTTTGCGTCCTCGGCAGCCTGCAGCTCGTCCTCCAGCTCCTCCAGCTGCGTCTTCATCTCCTCCACCTGCTGCTCCAGACCACGCTTTGACTTCTCCAGCTCATGGACCTGAAAAACAACAAAACATAGCTTGTATGTTATAAACAATAAGTGCAAAACTTTATTCGTCTTCTGCCGCTTAATCCTGTTCAGGGTCATGGGGGGGAAGCTGGCGCCAATCCCAGCTGCCTTTAAGTGAGAGGCGGGGTTACACCCTGGGCAGGTCACCATTCCAGTGCAGGGCAACACACAGAGACAGACAACTATTCACACTCACATTCACACCTACGGCCAATTTAGAGTCACAAATTAGCCTAATCCCCTCTGTGCATGTCTTTGGACTCTGGAAGGAAACCGGAGTACCCGGAGGAAACCCACACAGACACAGGGAGAACATGCAAACTCCACATAGAAAGAAAGGCACCAAGGAATCTAGGACCTTCTTGCTGTGAGGCGACAGTGCTAACCACTCAGCCACCGTGCCGCCCAAGTGCAAAATTTGAGGTGTGTAATTATCACTGCCCCCTTATGGTGACACAGTGTTAGTAAACTGATACTCACATTCTTGCCCACGTCGTCCTTGGAACTGATCAGGTCCTCCATCTCAGCCCGTAAGGCTTTGTTGGCTCTCTCAAGCTCCTCACGTGCGTCCTGTGCCTCTTCCAGTGCCCTCGCTAGGGACAACGCCTTTGTCTCCTTCTCTCGTGCCTCTGCCTCGGCCCGGTCCCTCTCTTCTGCGTACTTACACGAGACACTCTTCTCCTCCGCAAGCATCTGAACACATGTCAAACATCACCGGTGTGTTAGAGTGACAGACATACACGAACAGACACACTCACATACCAGCAGACAGTCAGGGTGAAAAGTGCACCTGGTCAAATTTCTTCTGCTTCTTTTCCAGGTTGGAGACGAGCTGTCTCTGGTTGTCTAGATCCATAAGAATGTCCTCCAGCTCCTGCTGCAGTCTGTTCTTGGTCTTTTCCAATTTCTCATAGGCGGCAGACTTCTCCTCCAGCTGGGTGTTTGATGCTTCCAGGTCTTTCTGCAGACGTTTCTTACCCTCCTCGAGCAGCTCCACGTTTCCTGACATCTCATCCAGCTTCTTCTTAAAGTCTGATAGCTGGGACACAAATCACCAGAGACAACGTTATGAGACAATCACAGACACTTGTTCTCACTTTCATCTCACTTCTCATCTCCCTTTATCCTTATGTCAACCTTGTGATGTTTACCTTCACCTCAGTGTCATCTTCTGTTTCCCTGCTTCCTTCTGTGCTAGGTCCGTCTTCTTTCTGAGCCACTGAGTTCAAAGTGCTCTGATTACTTATTCCCTTGTCTCTGTGCTGTATGTCCTTATTCTGTTTTCTGTCTTGTGTCTGCACTTGTCCTTGTTACCTGTATGAGTTACCTGTACCTTCCTGTATGCTTGCCCCATTATAGACTACAAATATGTTAGAGACACTGGGATGTGATACTCCACTATGGTGCAGTATTATGGTGTAGGTGATGATCTGACCTGGATGTTGAGGGTGGAGACGTGTCTCTCAATGTTCTTCTTGGCATCACTTTCCTCATCCAGCTGCTCCTGTAGGCTGTTCCGGTCATCCTCCATCTGACGCAGTTTAGTAGAAAACTGCAGTTTCTGACGCGTCTCTTCAGCCAGCAGCTCCTACACACACACACACACACGCACACACATGCACACGCACACACACGCACACGCACACACACGCACACATGCACACACACGCACACATGCGCACACATGCAAATCAGAATCTCAGCATGCTCGCTAGAGCACCACACCAGGGATGCTTGTGGTGAAAGAATGTGTGTGGAGTGTGTGGCGTGTGTGTGTGTGTGTGTGTGGAGTGTGTGGCATGTGTGTGTGTTTGTACCTGTGTGTCTTGAAGCTGAGAGCTCAGGCTGGCCACATCTTTATTCAGTTTAATGTTCTTCCCCTCAGCCTCATTTAGCAGGTTGGTGACACTCTCTAGCTCCACCTGTAAACACACACCTTCTTAGGTACAGTAGGAACTACACATTGTTTAAGACCATTTCTCATTCTGCACTCTGTTCAGGAGGAGGTTCTCTCAGTAGACTGTTTTTGGGACAGAAAAAGTTTGCTTTAACACTTTCTTTTCTCATTGGTGTGTTTACAAACTGTAGTCTGGGTATCATGGCCTGGTTTATGTGTTATAATAAACAGGTAATGAGGATGTGATGATGCTGGTGTGTGTTTGGGACTCACAGTGATTTTGGACACTCGATCTCCAAGCTCAGCTTTCTGTTTCTCACTGTCATTGAAGCGGGACTGCAGATCTCCTAACTGTGCCTCCACTTTCTTCCTCTTGTGTTCCACGTCCTGTTTGGCCTGAGAGAGTGAGCGGATCTCCACCGTTAACTCTGATGTCTCCTTCTCCAGTGCCTGCTTTGCCTTCTCCAGGTTTGTCTTCACCTACAAAAGGAAAAAAGGACAAAAAGTAACATGAGCAGGAAATTAAATCACAAAAGCAGCTATCAGAACTGAGCTGATACAGTAAGGAGCAGGCTCTTAAGATGGCCAAGGGAACTTGTGCAAGGGGAAGATGATAAGGGGAAGTGTTATAAACCATAGTGAAATGCAGGTCTCATACCCTCTTGGCCTGTTCCAGCTGTTCTGTGAGCTCTTCCACAGCCTGCGTGTGTTTCTGTCTCATCTCCTGCACCTGAGCTTCATGGTTTCGGCTTTCCTCCTCTATTGCTCTCTTCAGCAGGGTCACTTCCTGTTCACGCTTTGCCCTGTAAGAAGTACAACACTGTCAGGTGACACTATACCTCCTCTGAATAAGTAAATACAGGAAAGAATTATTTATATCGATACTATAATACTATATAATTTTTTATATCCAACTTGTAAAAGAATATCACTATTTTTGGGCAGGGCTCTGCCCCAGTGCATTCTGGGTAGGTCATATGATGATAGACCTCCAGTTAAGCATACAATCAGTTTTATTACTATTACAGATTAATGAATAATTATGTATAATGATGAAGTGCTGATGATGCTACACTAGCCTCAGCTCCTGCTGTGTGGCCGTGGTGTCCAGCGTGTCCTCCAGCTCAGACTTGAGAGCCTCCAGCTCCTCCCCCAGGTCTCTCTTGGTTTTCTCTGCTTTGTTTCGGGCAGCTCGTTCTGAGTCCAGGTCCTCCTGAAGGTCTGAGATGATGCCCTCCAGCTCACGGATCTTCTTCAATGCATTGTTCTTCTGTGCTGTCTCATCCTCCAGCCTGCAAACATACACAATTATTTTAAAACATGAGACTTCCTCTCTTCATCTCAGTTTCTCTAATCACCACAAAAATCATACCGATATTTCCATGAGAGTATTTGGGATTAATTACAGTTGAGAGTAAATGTGTGCGGTGAACTGTGTATGTCATAGTGCTCAGACATTGCAATCTAGACGATAGAGAGTGGAGAGGGTGAAGTGAACAGGCAGAAGGGAAAAGGGAGCAGGGAACAGGGAGTAGAGAACAAAGAGACGGGAACAGGGAGTAGGTGAATAGGGAGCAGGGAGTAGGGAACAGGGAGTAGGGAACAGGGAGTAGGTTGTGTGTGTCACCGTGCGAGTGCAGCCTGTAGCTCCTCCTCCTTCTTAGCGAGTTGAGCCTTTAGCTCAGCGATCTGCGCGTGCAGGTCTGCAATCTGTTCCTGCATGTCATTGGACTCTGCCTCCAACTTCCTCTTCAGCTTGTCGAGCTCCTGACGTGTCTTTTCTTCCTTCTTCAAACGCACTACAGGTCAAAAGGTCAACAGGTGAACACCACAATCTAATATTAGCATTATTTGTTATTATTAGTATTAGTACACCTTCCGTTCACCTTCCAGCTCTGAGATCATGGACTCGTGCTTGTTCTTAAGCTTGGTCAGATTTTTAGATTTCTCCTCTTCTTCAGCCAGATTAGCACTGAAATCAGCAACACGCTCCTCTAACAGCTTCCTCTCCTACACACACACACACACACACACACACACACACACACACACACACACACACAAGTACGTGAAAATGTTTAAATGTGCAGTCGTACAGATGGTGGTTGAGCGGGCTCGAACCAGGCAGAGTGTTAGGACAAAGCCGACTGTAAGGATCACACCTTCAGCAGTTTGTTGTTCTGGTCCTCCATCACCAGCACGTCATCCTCCAGTTTCTTGATCTTTCCCTCACAAGTGACCTTCTCTAGCTGCAGCTTTTGCCGTGCATCCTCCTCCTCTTCTAAGTGCTCCTCCAGTTCCTGAATACATCACCACCATCACCATCACCCATACAGACTAGCACACACTCCTCCTGCTCATCACACACACAATCCTCTGGTCCGGAGAAAAACATATGCACGGACACTTGTGGTAATCAGGTTCTCCTCCATTCATGAGAGGAGATGCTCATTGTGATTGCAGACATTTGGATAGATCAGTTGCAATTAATAGAACAAATATTTTTGTAACACACCTGGATCTGCTGCTGCATCTTCTTCTTGTCGACCTGCAGGGTGGCACTCCGCTCCTCCTCCTCCTCCAGCCGTGCCTCCATTTCATGAAGGATTTCCTCCAGCTCCTGCTTCTTAGCAGCTAAACGCACTCGCATCTCCTCCGCCTCGGCATAAAGCTCAGTCTCAGCTTGGAGCTGCTCCTGCAGAGCGTTCCTGTCCTCCACCAGCTAAGGAAAACAGTAATAATATAAAGAATATGTAAACTACAGCATCACAAGTGCATCATCTGCTCTGTTTTAAACATGTGTCTCTAAATATCTGACCTGTAGCTGTGTTCATCTCCTTACCTGTGTGTGTTTCAGTGTAATGTCTTTCAACTCTGTCTCAAACTTCTGTGCTGAATCTTTGGCTTTCTGAAGCTCTTCCTCTTTCAGACCTAGCTCCTCCTCCTGACGTGTCACCTGGAGTAGAGGCTTCACCTGTAATAGGTAAACCCCCCATACTTAGCTCAGGCAAACACACATATATATGGCTCATCGTGCAACAAGAAAACTCACTTCTACATCTAAGTTCATTAAACACATGTTTAGGTAGTCTTAAACATCTTAAACAATAGTGTGGAGTTTGGCTTAAAATGTTTAAATATTCTGAAAAGTCAAATAGCAAATGGGGTCAGGTCTAACAAACACACAAACACACCATACCTTAGTGAAGAGTCTCCACCACTGCCAGTTCCTGAGCTTCAGATAAGCAGCACAGTTCCTCTGGATCACTCGCATCGCTGTGAGCTGCTGCTGACGCTTAGCAAATGCCCTGCAAACACACACACACACACACACACACACACATTCAGTCTAACCTGTGTCACAGACACTCTACCATGTGTGGTGTGTGGGCATGGTCCTCACTTTCTGGCGAGGAAGCCACGGGCCTGGGCCTGGAAGGCGATAATAATGACGGTGATCTTGAGGTCACGCTCCTCCTCCAGCTGAGCCAGAACTCCAGTCCTGAAAAAGATCTTACTCTGACCAATTCGGTACAGGTTAGGGTCCAGGTCCAGGTGCTTAATCTACAAGAGGAAGAAGGGTGGGTTAAAGCAGAACAATAAGCACTGTGGCTAATTCCTTATATAATTCACTCCACAACTTCCTGTGAAAGCTCTGCTGAGGTCTATTCCATTTCTCTCTATATCTATTTTTCTGCACAGCAGTTGTTAGTACTGCACTGTCACTTCCTTACTACCGTTTACACTATTCTATTTACTTTATAATGTATATTTCTATATTTATAATTGTGACCCGTGCTGGCATAATGAGGCGGAACGCGCGTAGGCGAATTATGAGCTAAGAGGCAAAACATGGTTTCGGTCGAAATGAGATTTTCTCAAAAATGAGTCCATAAAGCCCTCATTTATTGATCTCCATGATAAAACAGCAAGTAAAACATCCCAAACTACTTTTATTTTAAGGTGCTGATCATTATGTTCATGCATATGTCTTATTATAATTAGTGCTTTGTTGTAATATTCCATGATAAATCCGTGATTTTCACTGCGCGCTCGCGGCGAGACGGGGGAATCCCCCTACCCATGTTTAGTATCGTTGTGAAGCGTAGTTCCTCTACTTCCTGATAGCACACATGGAATTCCCAGTGACGCTTTTATGAACCGATGGAAAGCGAGTTTCCAAATACCATCAGACGTGGTCGACTTCAGTTGGATATAACTTTTTTTTTTTGTCTGATTTCAACAAACCAGGCCTCATTTTGAAGGGCTTTAGATGGACAATGTGGAAGTAAGAATAACTCACTTTGGAAAATTTCCTCATTCCGACTCATTATGCCAGCGCGGGTCACAATTGTTTGTGTAGTGTCTGATCTTACAGAAGCAGGTGTAAGTGATGGTGGCAGTAACTCACCATCAGTATGCAGGCCTGTTTTCCATCCATGAAGCCTTTTGGAATGGCGCTGGCTGCCAAAATCTCATACCTGAACATCACAGTAAGAACAATAAACTTTGGGAGCAACAGATGCACTTATTTTATCAGTGAATAATTAATTAATTACTTATTCAGTCAATATTCACATTCATCTAACATACCGATTAGAACCATTGCTAAAGTCAGACATTTTATAGTGCAGTGTCATCCTGTGTGTGTGTGTGTGTGCCTGCCTCTGTCGGAACTCCTGGAAGACGATGCGGTTAGGGAAGCCCTGTCTGCAGATCCTGATCCCCTCCAACACACCGTTACACCTGAGCTGCTCCAGGACCAGGTGAGCATCAAGCTTACCTGCCTGTATATCACACACACACACACACACACACACACACACACACACACACACACACACACACACACACACACACACACACA
>JAQLOM010000035.1:28115765-28127033 GCA_030068315.1 Chrysichthys thysi | reverse complement strand
TTCAACCACACCATGTTCATCCTGGAGCAGGAGGAGTATCAGCGCGAGGGCATCGAGTGGAGCTTCATCGACTTCGGTCTGGACCTGCAGCCCTGCATCGACCTGATCGAGAGGCCTGTGAGTACTGCACCGGAAGTTTTCATGGAAACTGGAGACTTGCTTGCCTTCGAGGCTCATGCTGACCTCCTAGAGCGTTGGCTTGTCCAAGTGCATATCTTTTGACCTTTTGTTCTTCAGGCCGGTCCTCCAGGCATCCTGGCTCTTCTGGATGAGGAGTGCTGGTTCCCCAAAGCCACTGATAAGACGTTTGTAGATAAATTGGTGCAGGAGCAGGGGAACCATCCTAAATTCCAGAAGGCAAAGAAGCTCAAAGACGATGCTGACTTCTGCGTCATTCACTATGCTGGCAAGGTAAAGATGGAGGAATTGGCTGGATGAATGGATTGGTGAGTTGTATCGTTGGATGGGGTTGGATGGATAGAATTAGTTTGACTGGTGAGATGGATGAACAGGTTTTTGGTTTTGATGGATGATGGGTCCCTGATGAACAGATGGGATGTGTTGGATGGTTCATCTCTCTCGGTCAGGTGGATTACAAAGCGGTTGAGTGGCTGATGAAGAACATGGACCCTCTGAACGATAACGTTACAACATTGCTCAATCAATCATCAGACAAATTTGTACCTGAACTCTGGAAAGATGGTGAGGTTTTGCTTTTCCAGATTGCTGTATTTTTGTTTAACACTTCCCTCTGTTTTGAGTGAAGAAGCTCAGACCTCATGAATGGCTCACCCAGTTTCCTTTTCTTTGCAGTGGACAAAATTGTGGGACTGGATAAAGTTGCAGGAATGACGGACTCTGCACACGGGGCCTTTAAAACCCGTAAAGGAATGTTCAGAACGGTGGGACAGCTTTACAAAGAGCAGCTCGCCAATCTGATGACCACACTGAGGAACACCAACCCCAACTTTGTCCGCTGCATCATCCCCAACCACGAGAAGAAGGTACAAGCCAAATGCATTAAAAATAAATTAACTTGAAGGGCATTTGCAGAGTGCAGACCTCCTCCAAGGTCAATTGCTGCATCTTGTAACGTTAGCAAAAGTGAAACTAAACTCATCGGTCTCCAAAATTTAAGGTATTCATCCTTGGCCCATGCTGCACCTTTCTGCCAAGTTTCATGAAGCATGTTTTGGTAGTTTTGGAACAGTTAAACGGACTGTAGTAATGAAGCTCTGTGGACCTGCTGAGTGTTGATCTGTAACCTGCTGGTTGATGTCTCAGTGCTGTAGTCTGATCAAAGCCCTGGGAAGAAGCCTCAGTATTTATATATAAAAAAATAAAGTAAATAAACGGATTCTGAACTTCTCTCTTGGCCAGGCAGGGAAACTGGATCCTCACCTGGTCCTGGATCAGCTCAAGTGTAACGGTGTGTTGGAGGGGATCAGGATCTGCAGACAGGGCTTCCCCAACCGCATCATCTTCCAGGAGTTCCGACAGAGGTACAAACACTTAATGGATTATAGTGTAGTCTTATTTACCTTTGCTCCAACACATTATTCACACAGTGTGAGGGTAACCGGGTCTCCCATCCACGGCGTTGATTGATCAACACTGAATTATAATATTTGGCTTCTTGGAAGTAACGAGCTCCGTTTAAGTACAGAGTCTTTTGCCTCCGGCTTGTACATGTTCAGACCCTGTTCACCGTTTTAATTCATATTTTCTTCAGATATGAGCTGCTCACTCCGAATAGCATCCCTAAAGGCTTCATGGATGGTAAACAGGCCTGTGTGTTGATGGTAGGTGTTAATGCAATACAGAGCTGTTCCAATATGTTGGTCTGAGTGTTGGATAGTGTAGACCTGAAGGCCAGGGTGAATTAATCAGACTCATGGGACTAATTCCTGTTTGCTCTCCTTTTCTCAGATTAAAGCTCTGGAGTTGGACTCCAATTTGTACCGGATCGGACAGAGTAAAGTGTTTTTCCGTGCTGGAGTTCTGGCTCAGCTGGAGGAGGAACGCGACATCAAAATCACGGACGTCATTCTGAAGTTCCAGGCTTGGTGCCGAGGCTACGTGGCCCGCAAGTAAGACTAGTTTTAGCATTTTTACTCCTTTCATTTATTTGCGCCCCCCCATAAGATTGTTTGGCTCATTTATTAAATATTAATTGCCATTATACTCTGTCTAGACTAAATGTGTCTCGGTTTGTAGGGCATTTGCGAAGCGTCAACAGCAGCTCACAGCGATGCGAGTGATCCAGAGGAACTGTGCTGCTTATCTAAAGCTCAGGAACTGGCAGTGGTGGAGACTCTTCACTAAGGTGTGTGTGTGTGTGTGTGTGTGTGTGTACACACACTAGTGACCAGAGGGTCTCTGGACTACAAGAGTGCCACTAATAAACCCTTTGTCAGGAAGCATGATTTATTTAATTTAAGGCCCTGAAAACAGTAAGAACCCAAGTTTGTGTGTGCAGGTGAAGCCTCTGCTCCAGGTGACTCGTCAGGAGGAGGAAATGCAGGCAAGAGAAGAGGAGCTGGAGAAAATGAAGGAGAGACAGCAGCAGACTGAACAACAGTTGCAGGAATACAAGGCCAAAGAGCAGCAGGTATGAAACCTCCACATGTACTTTAATTCTTAAAACGTGGGTCTGGTCGCGTGTACACGTGAGGAAAGGATCGAATCTCTGACCTGTCTCTGTGTCCCTCAGCTCAGCGTGGAGAAGCAGGCTCTACAGGAGCAGCTGCAGGCGGAGACAGAGCTGTGTGCCGAGGCGGAGGAGATGAGGGCTCGACTGGCAGCTCGGCAGCAGGAGCTGGAGGAGATCATTCATGACCTGGAGAACCGTGCGGAGGAAGAAGAGGAACAGGTCGCTCGCCTGCAGAACGAGAAGAAGAAGATGCAGCAGAACATCTCGGTGAGTGGGTGGGTGTGATGGTTCTGTGGTGTATAGGGAGGTTGCTGCTAACGCATCATCACAGCCTGAGAGTGCGAGGTTTTCACCTGAAGTTTGAAGAACAAATTGTTGGAAAATGTTGAGGGAATGAATCCTAGTTACGACTCTAACCATAAGACTGGTGTGGTGTGCATCAGGATTTAGAGCAGCAGCTGGATGAGGAGGAAGCAGCAAGGCAGAAACTGCAGCTGGAGAAGGTGACCACAGATGCAAAGCTGAAGAAGCTGGAGGAGGACGTCATGGTGCTGGATGACCAAAACGCCAAACTCAGCAAGGTTCTCCGACATAAATAACCATTCACACCGTGCATGAATACTGAACATTTTAATCACGATAAACCTAAAATACAATAATGGACATGAACGAACACGCACAGATGAGTGCACAGGTTTACAGCAGTTCCAGGTCGACTTCAGCACTTTGCTAGTGTTTAAGATGGTCAGTAATGTTGGACAGTCAGACTGCTGTCGAGTACTTAAGGCAACACTAATTAGTCTCAAAACAATGTGTGTGTGCAGGAGAAGAAGCAGCTGGAGGACCGGATCTCCGAGTTCAGCTCTAACCTGGTTGAGGAGGAGGAGAAATCAAAGAGTTTACAGAAACTCAAAAACAAACATGAAGCCATGATCACAGACCTGGAGGGTAAGAAGACCACATGATCTCACCAGAGAGAAATGATTAGAATAAAATGATCATGTACGTTTCTCTCCCTCTCTGTGTGAAGAACGTCTGAAGATGGAAGAAAAGACTCGACAGGAACTAGAGAAGAACCGACGGAAGCTGGAAAGTGACTCCACTGAACTCCATGATCACATTGCCGATCTTCAGGCTCAGATTGCTGAACTGCGTGCACAGCTCGCCAAAAAAGAGGAGGAGCTACAGGCTGCACTGGCCAGGTGCAGTGTCTCCTGATTGGCTGGTTTCAGTCATGCCTGGTTTTCTTATTATGCAGCTTTACGTCACTCTCCAGACCTTTTAGTATCTAATTTTTGTTGTCTTACTAGTCCTTTGCTGATGACAGAATTTGTCCTGATGTAGCTTCATTGTTTCTGTTAGCCAAGTAGAGTAGTCTCCTCTTGTTCTGTCGCCCCCTACAGGATAGAGCAGGAAACGTCCCTGAAAAACGCCACGCAGAAGAGAGTGAGGGAACTGGAGGCTCAGGTTGCGGAACTTCAGGAGGATCTGGAACTGGAGAGAGCAGCAAGAAATAAGGCTGAGAAATACCGACGGGATCTGGGCGAGGAACTGGAGGCATTGAAGAGTGAGCTGGAGGACACGCTGGACTCGACTGCGGCTCAACAGGAGCTCAGGTACAAGACCCACTTAATCACGCTGATCACAGCATCCCCGTCGGGTCATGAATGAGGGACGGGACTGTAAGCATCTCCACCTGTTAAGCTGGGGTAAAAAACACTGTAGGATTAAAAATTGGTGAAAGTCATGATGCATGTTTACACAGAGCTAAACGGGAATCTGAGGTGACTCAGTTGAAGAAAACTCTGGAGGATGAAGCACAGAGTCATGAGCAGCTCATCTCTGAGATGCGGCAAAAACACACGCAGGCTTTTGAGGAGCTGAATGAACAACTGGAACAGGCTAAGAGGGTAATGTGCACAGAGTAAACACAGATGTTTATTTTTCTGTTCATCTTCAGTGACTCTGCATCCATCTTTTTCTGTCTCTTTCCATCACTCTTTTGCTCTGTCTCTCTGGCCTCCAGAACAAGGCGTCGGTGGAGAAAGCTAAGCAGGCTCTGGAGAGTGAGCGCAGTGAGCTGCAGATTGAGCTCCAGTCTGTCTCTCAGAGTAAAAATGATTCTGAACATCGCAGGAAAAAAGCCGAAGCTCAGCTGCAGGAGCTCCAACTGAAACATGGCGAGAGCGAGAAACAGAAGAAGGACATGGCTGAAAAAATGAGCAAAATGCAGGTCATTAACCTGACCGTGATGCACTCACACATGTTCTAACTCACAGCGTGTAGCGCGCACACGGAGTATTCACTGTAATTCATCTGTGTTCAGTTGGAGCTGGAGACTTTGACCAGCACTCTGTCGGAAGTGGAGGGTAAATCCATCAAAGCTGCTAAAGACTGCTCATCTGTGGAGTCTCAGCTTCAGGATACACAGGTAACGCATGATGGAGCACAATGTACTGGAATATTATTATAAAACCTTATGCCAGATATTTAAATAAACAAATAAGTGGAATAATAAAGGCCTGTTGGACACTTGTGATTGTGATGGACTGAGCAGTGAAATGTTGGTTAGATCATCATGGCTTCAAAGCTAGCTTTTTTTTTTTTTTTTTTTTTTGTCCTCCCCCCAGAATTTACTGCAGGAGGAGACGCGTCAGAAACTGGCTCTGAACACACGGCTGCGCCAGCTGGAGGACGATCAGAACCGGCTGAGGGAACAACTTGAGGAGGAAGAGGAAGGAAAGAGGAGTGTTGAGAAACAGCTTCAGTCCTCTCAGGCACAGGTGACCTTTCAGTCCTGGCTCTCACACTTTAACCCCATGCCCTGTCCTTGAATCTGTGCCACGCCCTTTAACCAGTCTGCCATCATATTTGATCCCATCCTTTAATCAGTGTGCCCCATCATTCCCTCATCCTGTCTTCAACGTTCTCCTTAGTTATCAGAGCTGAGGAAGAAAATGGAACAGGAATCGCTCCATCTGGAGACTACTGAAGAAGGGAAGAGGAAGCTGCAGAGAGAGATGGAGAACCTGAACCAGTGTCTGGAAGAGAAGTCCTCTGCCTATGACAAGCTGGAGAAGACGAAGGTGCGGCTGCAGCGGGAGCTTGAAGACATGCTGGTGGGTCATGATAACCTGCGGCAGGTCGTCCAGGAGCTCGAGAGGAAGCAGAAAAAATTCGACCAGGTTTGGAACATGAACTGTAGTGAATGCTATGGTGCTGTTTCCTCTGACTGATCTGTGTTCTGATCTGTGTGTGTGTGTGTGTAGATGCTAGCTGAGGAGAAGAGCATTTCAGCTCGTTATGGTGAGGAGCGAGACAGAGCAGAAGCTGAGGCACGTGAAAAGGAGACAAAATCTCTGACTCTTGCTCGGGAGCTGGAGGCTCTACAGGAGCAGCGGAACGAACTGGAACGAGCCAATAAACTCCTCAAAACTGAGATGGAGGACCTTGTGTCCTCTAAAGACGATGTCGGCAAGAGTGTATGTTTGGCTCTACTTTACCTTTTTGTTTCTAAAGATCATTATACTCTTGCGTCTGTGGAGAGATGGACAGGTTGATCATCCGTCTGAGAAACTTGATGCCGAGACTGAGTGATGCAAGATAAAACCTACAGATATTTGTTAACCACCAGATGGAGTAGGTCCAAACAGGGTCAAGGGCTTGGCAAGGTTGGATGCCCCCCCTCCAAAATAGCCTGGTCCTGTCTGAAGTGTTTTTGAAGGGCATTTCTGGTGTGCAAATTGCCAATTAGACCAGCCTTGGTGTCTGAGGCGGCCGCATCTCGGGAGTTTGAATGGTTAACCTGAGAATAATGCCGGCTGTGTAGGAGCCTCTTTATTGAAGCTGGTTAAACTACTCCCATTCTCACCCTAATGCATCTTTTAGTGTTTTCTAATTAGATCTCCTCTTGAGGGTTCTACTCCTTTTTTGTTTCTTCAGTACTGTTGCACAGATATTATGAAGGGGGATGAACCGTATGTTCAGATTGAGTACAGGTGTGCTGAGGTCAGGTGTGTGTGTGTGTGTGTGTGTGTGTGTGTGTGTTCAGGTGCATGAGCTGGAGCGTGCCAAGCGAGCAATGGAGCAGCAGTTGGAGGAGATGAAGCTGCAGGTGGAGGAGCTGGAGGACGAGCTGCAGCTGACTGAAGATGCTAAGCTGCGCTTGGAGGTGAACCTGCAGGCCATGAAGGTGCAGTTTGAGCGAGACCTGCAGGGACGAGATGAGCTTGGAGAGGAGAAGAGGAAACAGCTGATGAAACAGGTGAGGGGACTACGGGATACCCATCTGTCCGTTCCCGTGGGTCACATGGTCACTCGTTTGACACGCGTCTGATTAGGGCACGTTTATGAAGGTCGGATATGTGCTGCTGTCTGAGAGGCGTGCGTGTTTGTGTGTAGGTGCGTGAGATGGAGGTGGAGCTGGATGATGAAAGGAAGCAGAGATCTTTGGCCATGGCTGCAAGGAAGAAGCTGGAGCTCGACCTGTCTGACCTGGAGGCTCAAATCGACCAGGCCAATAAAGCTCGAGATGAAGCACTGAAGCAGCTGAAGAAACTACAGGTCTCGCACGCACTTGCACTCGGTCTGCGCACCAAAAGCCTGCGGCGACGACACTCATGTTATTGTATGGCGTTTAGGCTCAGTTGAAGGATCAGTTGCGGGATGTGGATGAGCTCAGAGTGGCGAGAGACGCAGCACTGAGCAGCGCCAAAGAGACCGAGCGCAAACTCAAGAGTCTGGAGGCTGAAAACATGCAGTTACACGAGGTCTGTGCTCCATCCTTTTTTCTCTTGCAGTCTGCTTCGCCATCTGTCTGTCTTCCTCTGTCTCCTTGTTTGTGTCTCTTGCCTGCCTGTTTTCCTTTTCGTCTTGCCGTCTGTCTGTGTGAGATTTGGATGCAGCCCCTGATGTTTATTCTCCGTCTCTGTAGGATCTGTCTGCAGCTGATCGCAGTAAGAAGCAGGTTCAGCATGAGAGAGATGAGCTGCATGATGAAGTGACCAGCAGCAACATAAAGATGTAAATCTGTGTCACACAAACAGATCCATTCTTTTTCTCTTCCTTTTTTCCTCTTAATTGTTTTTCATTTGGGTCTTTTCTTACTTTACATTTTAAACCCCCCCCCCCCATGCCTTTTGGTTTTGTTTTGTTTTTTTCTGTCCAATTTCCTTTACCTTGCCTTTTCTTTCCATAAATTACATCTTGTGAATATTTTGCGTAAGGTCTACACTGAATGATGAGAAGCGGAAGTTGGAGGCTCGAATTGCTCAGCTGGAGGAGGAGCTGGAGGAGGAGCAGTGCAGCATGGAGCTCGTTAATGACCGACTGAAGAAATCGAACATGCAGGTACGCACACACCTGGGGTGGGCAATAACAAAGTACACTTGCTTGAGTACTGTACTTTCACTTTACTTTTTTGGAAACTTGTCTTACTCTGCTACATATGAGTGTCAGTTATTGCATTTATGACTCCATTACATTTCTCTGGAGGTTCCTGTAGCTCATTACTTTGACGCATGGCTTTATCAGTGGACGAATTTTCTTTTCTAAAGTATGAAAGCCCATGCGCTGTGTTCATCACAGTAGAAAACCAGTCACAGTAAATCCCTCCTGCACTTGTGTTCAAACTGCATGGTGCATGATTAAACCGTTCAGGGTGAGCTTGGTGGCACTAATGACTTCTACAGCAGATAATGACGATTCCTCACCAGAACGCCCATGGTCATGTCTGCAGTGCAGGTTTTAGAATATTTTAAATGTTTGCCCTGTTTACCGCACACAAACTTCTGCACTGCCCACAAAGTTGGCGTTCAGCCAGAGGAAGCATGTTGGTGTGTGCACCGGTTTTATTCCAGGTGAATATTTAAATGAAGTTGTCTGTGCTTTGTAGTAGTTGCAGTTTTTGATTGGACAACACCAAGTTGTTGTAGTGGGATGGAATCCTCTGTAAATCAGATGCTGATGCTTTCCCAATTCCATTCAGTTTAATTTTGTGTTTTGCTTTTAACAATGGACATTGTCATGAAGCAGCTTTGTGGAAATGTATAAAATTCAGTTCCGAAATGTAAAATTTTTAAAAGGATCCCTAATGAGCAAGTCCATGTCGACAATGAGGAACATCATCCTGAGAAGACCTGAAACCTTTAGAGAACCAGTCTCAAAGGACCCCATCCTCATCTGGGTGACACCAAATGGTGCCATTACAACTAACACGCCTCTATAACCGTGTTACATGGAGTCTGAAGTTAACTGATGTCTCAGTCGATGAGTGCAAAATTTTTCAAGTTATTGTGTGTTTAGGTGGACACACTGAACACGGAGCTGGCTGGTGAGCGCAGCACGGCTCAGAAGAGTGAGACGGCTCGACAGCAGTTGGAGAGACAGAATAAGGACCTGACCACCAAACTGCAGGAGCTTGAAGTCTCCGTCAAATCGAAGTACAAATCCACCATCACTGCCCTGGAGGCCAAAATCCAGCAACTGGAGGAGCAGCTAGAGCAGGAGGCCAAGTACAAATGCACACAATGGGCTTTTATATAAATGCACTAGAGGGGAATTGATTTGATGTATTTGATTATGTTGCTCTGTTTGTCAGGGATAAACAACAGGCTTCAAAGTCGATGCGTCGTACGGAGAAGAAACTGAAGGAGGTTCTGCTGCAGGTGGAGGATGAGCGGCGGAACAGTGAGCAGTTTAAAGACCAGGTGAGAGATGACTGGTATGCTGTTAGTGATTAAACAGGAGATACAGCATCTATTAGAAATGAGTCACGTCTGTTATGGGCGGCTGAGGCACTAACTGAATCTCGCACATTTTAGTCTTAATTTGTTGCCTTCTTTCTGAACATGAAATTTAATGAACACACATTATGCTGTGTGTGTGTAGATGGAGAAGGCTAACTCGCGTATGAAGCAGCTGAAGCGTCAGTTGGAGGAGGCGGAGGAAGAAGCAACGCGTGCTAACGCCTTCCGCAGGAAGTTACAGAGAGAGCTGGAGGACGCCACAGAGGCCAGCGACGCCATGAACCGTGAAGTCAGCACACTAAAGAGCAAGCTCAGGTGCAGGCACGCACTCGGGGTGCAACAAGCCCCAAAAATTGTCCTGCAAGCAGGAAATATTTGGTGAGTTGGGTTTGCATTGGCGTAATCTGTATGCTATGTCTGAACACACTTGCAGACGTGGCGCTGGCAGTGATTTCAGCCTCAATGTGCGCCGAGTGGGCCGCGGTGGTTTGGACAGCGAGGAGGACATGGACCTGACCAGTGAGACATCTGAGACCACACCTGAGTAAAACCTGTATCCAACAGCTAATCGGATCGCTTCAAAGCTGGACGGCTGGGATTTGCCTTTATTCCTTATTTACTGCTTATGCAGAAAGTGTTTATTTTCCCACATACCTGTTTATCTACGTTTGTGTATTCAGTCATTTTTTTCCTGGCTTTTTTTTTTTTTGTTGCTTCACAAGCCCTGTGCTGAAATCACATTTTCACCTCCATAAAATTGCTCTTTTTACTTACCATCACAGTTACACTTGGTTATTAAACACCTCTGAGACTTCTTACCAAATATCTAATTATGGAATGTTAACTGTGATCAGGTTGCGATCCATCCTGTATGTAAACAGGTTAGGTTGGGGTAAACTCCACTATTTTTAAATTTCATATTGTACTATGGTGGGTTAAGGGACTGCAGGTTGTAGAATCAGTGCACATGAATTGACTTGTTTAGCTACACTGGTTTCCCAGGTTAGTCTGATTTACACGGTTTAGTTTTGTATGCTAATGCTAAGAGTATAGCGCTGAAGAGGGAAATGCTGTGCTATGTTGATAGCATTGTTTTACACTAGCATTGTTTGGTAAATGTTGCTAAAACACCAGAGGATTTACAGAGGAGACTTTAACTTCAATCTCTCCTTTATAACAATGTTTAGGGGTCTGTGTTCATAGTTTCAGTGCATTTCATCTGGACTGTGTGTAGACATCATGGCGCTGTGGTCGGCTCCTGAAACTCCGTCCAGCTGGATGTCTCAGAATAATCTTCACTGCATAGATTTTTAAGAGCACTTTTCTTTTGCATTTTTTTTTATATCGCAGCAGAAATGATCAAATAAAAGTATGACCGAACATGAAGTCTCATTTGTCTTTTCTGACACTTTTACAGTGATTCTTTTGCTTTGCAGCCTTCTGTTTTCCTAACTGGATTTTCCTCAGATATTCAGTGCTTTCAGCTCGTAGTCAGATGGAGGTGATTTTACTTTTAGTATTGAGGGTAAATCTGTAGTGAAATTTTATAGAAGTTTGAAACGGTGCCAGAAACTGAATCATGAAACGGCAAACCAGCCCCCCCCAAAATAAAATAAAATTCATGTTCAGTGTTCTGATGTTTGTAAATGTGAAATGGCTTAAACACAAATGATTTGGTCTAAATGAACCTCTGTAAACCCTGAGGTTATAAACCGAAGTGCAGGTGCTGCATGTGTACAACACGCGGTTTAAAGGTGTAATTTAGAACCTTGACACTTCCTGTCAGTTGTGGTTGACGCTCGTGCAACACTGTTTAGCGGTGTACCCACTGGTCACGTGACCCTCGTGCATTTCTTCCGGATTGGCTCT
>JAQLOM010000035.1:28102349-28112807 GCA_030068315.1 Chrysichthys thysi | reverse complement strand
AGAAGGCGGGGCCATCAGTGTACAAAATAACACACTTACTGGTGTCGGTCTCCCCCTGTGCCCCCCCCCCCCCCCTCTCAGGCTCACCCCGTGTTGAAGGCGTTCATGTGTGGTTCTCTCAGTGGAACCTGCTCCACGTTACTGTTCCAGCCGCTGGATCTGGTAAAAACACGACTGCAGACTCTACAGAACAGCACTCAGCCCGGGTTAGAACTCACACACACACACACACACACACACACACACACACACACTCTTTTAGAACCCTTAATGTATCAGAATCCTATGGAGAACCCTCTCGTGTCAGAATGAGCTCTAGTTAGAATCATTTTCTGATACGACCCTAAAAGTTAAACCCCTGACAGGTTCTCAGCATTGAGAGGAAAGTAATGAGCAATAATTTGGAGTTTGTGACACACTCTTTCCCAGTTATTACACACACTCCTGGCAGGGGAAAAGGTTCTCCAGGGGTATTTAAAGCTTTTTTTAATTAATAGTTATTAGGTTCTGAAATAAAGTACAGTAGGGTTTGCTAAGCGCAGTGAGTACACTTAATCAGCCAGTAATATTAAGTGTGTACATGTGCTGATAATCAGATTATAATCGGATTATTTGGTGAAAGTAATCAGAATGTCACACTGAAATCTGGAAGTGTCTTTAACCTGATTTAAGAGTTCACATTATACCACTTCCATCAGCATGTGACTCTGTCTGCCTGCCTGTCTGTCTGCCTGTCTGTCTGCCTGTCTGTCTGTCTGTCTGTCAGTGGTGCCAAGGTGGGGATGCTGCGTGTGTTCATCACAGTGGTCCGGACTGAAAAGCTCCTTGGTCTGTGGAAGGGCGTCTCACCGGTCAGCACTGCTCTTTATACATTTATCCTTTCTTTTTAAATCACTTTTGTAAACTCTTTACATCTCTCACTTTGTGTTAACTCTATTGTCATGTGTGTGTGTGTGTGTGTGTGTGTGTGTGTGTGTGTGTGTGTGTGTGCGTGTTCAGTCGTTTGTGCGCTGTATCCCAGGTGTAGGGATTTATTTCAGCACGTTCTACTCTCTGAAGCAGTATTATTTCGAGCGGCGAGAGCCGGGAGCGTGTGAGTCAGTGTTGCTGGGAGCAGCAGCTCGCTGTGTGGCTGGAGTCACTATGCTGCCCTTCACCGTCATCAAAACACGCTTCGAGGTACACACACATAAACACACATATGCACAGTGCAGCCGAGTTCTGGATTCTGATTGGTCAGAAGGTGTTAGTTCTCTCTAACAGCAGTGTAGGTTCATATCACTACACTCGCTCTGATGCGTTATGGTTTCCATGGTAACAGCTCATTCACAGGGACGTGAACGGCATGAACGTGTACAGGCCTCTAAGCCTCTGTAAGGAGATGTTTATGTAACATTTATGGAAGGAGTCTCCAGTGTCAGTGCTTTTCTCTGTTTCATGACGAGAGAGAAACAAGGTGAGGGGAAGTACAGTCTACAGCTGCTATAACACGATTGTGTGTGTGTGTGTTTCAGAGTGGGAGGTATCACTACAGGAGTGTGTTTGGTGCGTTGAGGAGTATGTGTGTGACAGAGGGACCGAGAGCTCTGTACTCAGGTCTCACAGCTACACTGCTCAGAGACGCTCCATTCTCCGGCATCTATGTCATGATCTACAGTCAGAGCAAGAGGATGCTGCCGCACGGTGTGTGTGCGCGCGTGCGTGCGTGTGTGTGTGTCTGTCTTCTCCTAAATCACATCTGATGTTTTTCTTGCGCGCATGTGTGTGTGTGTGTGTGTGTGTGTGTGTGTGTTTGTTAGAGCTGGGATCGTCAGGCCTGGCTCCTCTGCTGAATTTCAGTTGTGGTGTGTTTGCTGGGATTTTGGCGTCTGTGGTGACGCAGCCAGCCGACGTGGTGAAAACACACATGCAGGTCAATCCAGCGCGCTACGGCACAACACGCCACGCACTGCACATCATCTACACTGTGAGTAACACACACACACACATTAAATACAGTTGTCTGTCTCTCTTGATTGTCTCTCACACACACACTCTCTCTCTCTCTCTCTCTCTCTCTCTCTCAGGAACATGGAGTTGGAGGTTTTTTCCGTGGTGCTGTTCCGCGCTCTTTGAGGAGAACTCTGATGGCTGCAATGGCCTGGACTGTGTATGAGCAGCTCATGGCACTTATGGGCCTCAAATCCTAAACACACACACACACACTCAGAAACAACACTCTCACAGTATTTAATTAAACACTCCTGGATGAATCGACCTGCAGCCAATAAGCTCTGCCTCTATAGACACATCATCAAACAGGCTCCACCCTTTATTGCATCATTGGGAAGACTCCACCTCAACACTGAGTATTATTGCACCAATGCCTGCTGGCAGACCAGAAGCTCCACCCACTCTTCTTTATTAATTAATTAGCAGACCCACAGGGTTATCCTCAATGCTCCAACCCTGCACTCCATGATATGGGCTCCACCTGCTCTCAGTTTTGTAAAATAAAATCCTAACATTTATTTAACCACTATATAAATTAAATTCCATGATGTTAACTATGAAAAATATTTATTTTTTAATAATTTCACAGATAATTGTTTTTATAATAAACTAGGCTGATATGAATTTTACCAGTTTTATTTGATTTACATCTGATTTACTTTCTGTTGCTTGCTGACTTTATTATCTAGATTTTTATTTCACGTTTGGACGGCTGTTTTGTTAAAACTCTAATCGCTCTTCGGGACATGCTGGGAACTTCACACTTCCCATTATCCTTTGTGTTTCACATTCTGACGCTGCCTCGTGATCACAGATACTCAAGTGTGTTTCTGCTCTTTTTAAGAGTTGGTGTAAATTTGGTCAAAACACTGGAGTTTTATATTCTTAGTATTATTAATGAATACTGGCGTGTGTTGTGTGATATATAGGTTACAAGTGAGGAAGGTGAAAGCTGCTTTTGTGTTGGTGTGTAATTGTGTGTATAAATTGTGTATAGTGTACAGTGTGTATATTTGGGCTGGATGTACAAGTCACACACATGCCATAGTTTGTGAATGCACTTTAATTCAGGAGGAGCCTCTCTCCCCGACACGGACTGATAATCAGTTATACAACATGATGTGATGTTTAACACACTTAACCTCCGTTTCATTGGGGAGAAAAGTTTCAGTGTCAGTTTTGTGCTGTGATTAAATCAACACATGTGCACTCCGTACGCACTAACACAGGATAACGTGTGTGTGTGTGTTTGTGTGTGTGTGTGTGTGTGTGCGCGCATTCTCTTGTTTCTGTACCAAACAAGCTGGAGCTAGGCTTCGGTCTCCTCTCATGATTGTTCTATAAGATCTTCACTTTATATTCCTGTTCTTGCTGGTATTTACTGCTAACGCTGTGCCTCCTGTTTTGTTTACATGTGAATAAATTTGTCCTGTTTTCGTACACAGCCTCATATCTGGTTTATTCTACCTGCCACCCTGTGTGTGGAATTTAAAACATTTTAAAAACTTTTTACAAGCAGGAATTTTGTGCTTAGTTCCATTATAAAACAAAAGTATAATAAAGGGTTTTTTTAAATAAAAAAAAAAAGAATCTAATAGTGTTGTTGAAAATAAGTGATGAAATAATATTTTGTTCTAAAAAACAAAATTTAAATTAATAAACAAGCTACTTTGGGACATTTAACAAATAAATTGAATGAGTGTGTGTATATATATATATATATATATATATGTGTGTGTGTGTGTGTGTGTGTGTGTGGATTAACTGTATATTACACGTGTTTATGTGTAATAATAGCATGATTCTAATAGTTTTTTATAATTCATATCCTCCTGTACAGTAGGGGGCGGTACTACGCGCCACAACGAACCCAACTGAAAGCTGATTGGTTCTGTCCCGCTCTATATATATGACGTCATTTTCGTTACCGTCCTCTTTTTGCCGTGAGGTGAAGATCTCCATACGGCGTTGTCTCGTGGTGAGCGCGGCTTTAGAACTTTAAGTTGGTTATAAAGCTGAATTGTAATAAACACTGACTCTGAGCTAGCATAAGATGTTAAACTAAATGTTTACTGTGATTTGTGTCAGAAACTCAGTGTTTTAAAATAATGACGTTTACCGAGTTTTGCTTGGTGAAGGAAGGCCTCTGATACGGGTCGTGCGCGCGTGCTGTTAGCCTGTTAGCTTGTAAATTACCTCAGGATGGTTTAAAGGCTTTTGCCATCGCTGAGTGCGGATATAGGCCGTGTGTCGTATGAAGTAAAACAGAAGCGAATTTTAGTGGTAATAAATATTTGAGAATAAAAAACACGGGGTGCCGTTTTAATTCATGTGCAGTGTGTAACTGGTGAAAGTCTGAACATTTGATTCATCACTTTTAAGAACAGTTATTTATTCCGTCTGTAAACTTACTGCAGTAAAAAATAAGTCACTGTGAAAGATGAGTTAAATGCCAAAATATTCTCTTTTAATTTCAGCGTCGATTTGAGTGGTGTCGTTGGTTCACGAGCGTGTCGATTCATTGATTCAATTCTTTTAAGTGAACTGTGGGATTCGACTCCGAGTCGACTTCATCTTCAGAGTTAAATCATCTTGCTGATTACTTAAATATGATTAATGTTAAACTTATGCCAGACACGTTTTTTAAACGGAAAAATAAACATAAATTGTTCGTTTTGGAGTGTTGAATTTCATCACTAATTAATAAATCTTGATTTTGATGACGTCTGTTTTGAACACCAGTGTTTTTATACCTGATTAAGTTTAGGCTCCTGACGGTCTTCTTTGGGCTTGATGAATACAAGCACAGACTGTCCATTAAAGTCACATTAGTACTAGTGTCGAACACCTATAGGGAGAAAACATTCAGCATAATGTTCGTTTTATTTTAAATTCACTTGAATATTCAAGCATAGAGTTGTGGGCTGTGGTGTAGCAACTATACAGTGTTCCCTCGACTCACAAACTGAATCCGCTCCGAGACTCTGTTCACGACCCGAATCAGTTTCTCCCATTGAAATGAATGTAAATCCATTGAATGTGTTTCAGCCTCAAAACATGTTTTAAAGTGTATTATGGGTTTGTGTGGCCATAAAATGTAGAATAAAATTAAAATCACCTTAATTATAGAAAAATAAACCTAAATGAAATAAACAGATTTTAATGCGCGTTCCCTTTGCAGTGGAGACGTCGTTGCTGGCGGGGGGCTATGGTGGCGCTTCTCATGTTTTGTGATTCATTCTTTCTTATATTTTATATATATAATATATATTTTTTTATAATGTTATACGCTTAGGCTTCTTACTCTCACTACCATTTCCACTTTCTTGGGACCCGTAATGAAGCTTATAGAGCAAAAATGCAGAGAAACACAATGAAAAATGTGTAACACGTTCACACCACGAGTGCTTGACCAGAACTGAAAGTTTGTGGCGTGAAGCACAAACTGTACGTCAGTCTGTACAAAATCTGTTCAGGAATTTATTTCGTATGTCGGTGTGTTCGCGAGCCGAGGGTCTGCTGTATATGCAGTAGTTAGTTAAAATACAGTAACATTAGTTCCTAACATGGGTGCACACTGTTAGAGCCCACCACCAATGTTGGTGTTCGGGTGTCGGAGGTGTGCTAAAGTGAGCCGGCCAGGTTTTCGCTAACACCATGAGGACTTCCTGTCCCATGACTGGGGTTTGATAGTGACCTGAGCCACATTTACAGTCACTGACTGAACTTACTGGTCGTTGACTTAAATCTGGTCTCTAATTCTGGTCTCCTGTGTTTTTTTTTGTTTTGTTTTGTTTTTGTTTTTTTTCCCTCCCCGTTTTTTTTTTTTTTCTTCTTCTTCTTGTTAGCTCTCCCACTAAACTCGTTGCGCAGGGAAAGCGGTCACGATGTCCGGAGGTCTGGATGTCCTTCAGATGAAGGAGGAGGATGTGCTGAAGTTCCTCGCTGCAGGAACCCATCTGGGTGGAACCAATCTGGACTTCCAGATGGAGCAGTATGTCTACAAGAGAAAAAGTGACGGTGAGATACGCATCTGTGTGTTCTGTCAGGATGATCCAAGTGCAGGGGTTTCCTTTAATGGTGTAAAATACACAGACTGATTGTTAATGCTCATTCAAGGAATCTGATGTGTAAGTGGAGAACTTTACATCAGTGGCCATGAATTTAAAAAGGATTCGAGTCTAAGATTCTGTCTGGCAGAGCAAAAGTCAAGAAAAAAATTAGTTTTTGGTCAATTCAATCCCTTAAATATGCATGTGTTGCAGGCATTTACATCATCAACCTGAAGAAAACTTGGGAAAAGCTGCTGCTGGCTGCTCGCGCCATCGTTGCCATCGAGAACCCCGCTGACGTTTGTGTCATTTCTTCTAGGAACACTGGCCAGGTAGGTGCACACCTTATACTTATAATGAGCAGATACAAGTGTTCAGGTGTAGTGTGGTGCACACTGTTAGAGCCCGGCACTAACGTTGGTGTTCGGGTGTCGGAGGTGTGCTAAAGTGAGTCGGCTGGGTTTTCGCTAACACCATGAGGACTTCCTGTCCCATGACTGGGGTTTGATAGTCACCTGAGCCACACGGTCTTAGAAATTCATTTACATGAACTTCTGTGTGCACAAACCCACTTAATGAACTTTAATTTAGAAAGATGGAAAATGTGTGCAGATTTTTATTCCAACCTTAACCGCTGAGTGTGCTCCTGACCTTTTGATTGGCTCCGTCTCTTTCAGAGGGCGGTGCTCAAGTTCGCCTCTGCCACCGGTGCAACCACCTTCGCCGGACGCTTCACGCCCGGTACGTTCACCAATCAGATTCAGGCTGCCTTCAGGGAGCCCCGCCTCCTGGTCGTGACTGACCCTCGTGCTGACCACCAGCCGCTGACCGAAGCTTCTTATGTGAACATTCCCACCATCGCTCTGTGCAACACCGACTCTCCGCTCAGATACGTCGATATCGCCATCCCCTGCAACAACAAGGTACGTGATGATGTGCCAGTCCCTCACACCGATGTTTGTCAGTCTTGGTAGAAATGGCCTGTGTGTGTAGTGCTGTAATCGGGGTGTGTGTGTGCACATGTGTGTAGGGTCCTCACTCTGTGGGTCTGATGTGGTGGATGTTGGCCCGTGAGGTGTTGAGGATGCGTGGTACCATTTCCCGTGAGCATCCATGGGAGGTGATGCCTGATCTGTATTTCTACAGAGATCCTGAGGAGGTGAGATTCTCTACATGCCTTTCAGTGGTTTCCAGAACTTCAGGATATTTTGGTGATATTTTTATTGTATGAGAAGCTTGGTGTTGGGCGTCCTGATGCACACAGTGTGTGTGACAGCGTTTGTTTCTCTTCTCTGCTCGGTGCAGATTGAGAAGGAGGAGCAGGCTGCAGCGGAGAAGGCTGTAGGAAAGGAGGAGTTCCAGGGCGAGTGGTCGGCTCCTGTCGCCGATATCGCTCAGCTCGAGGTACCCGACTGGTCCGAGGGTGTGCAGGTCCCGTCAGTGCCCATACAGCAGTTCCCTGCTCCGATAGAGGGTAAGAAACACTGACGCTTACTCACAGAGACGCATAAAATACAACACACGCGTGCGGAACGGAACGATTCCGTCTGACACTTCATTCCATCAGTCCTGAGTATTTATCCTGACATCGGGGTCATCTTTGTCATTATTCCTTTATCATAACCTATTCTTTTATGTTTATTCTGTTCTCCTTCCTGCTTTTATCTCCAATTTTGGCCCTATCCCATTTAAATCCTTTTTTTTTTTTTTTTTTTTTAATGTTCTTTTTGTTGTTATCTCTCAATCTTTTTTGTTTCTCACTTTTAGTCCAAATTATTCTCTCATCTTTAGCTTCCCTCTTGTCCTTCTTGTGTCCTTTTTCTTTTTTAATTTTCATTCTATTCCCTTTGCTCTCACTTTCCTCCTGGTTTCCCCCTTGAGCACCAAGATGTTTTTCAGTTCTTCTGTTGTGTGTGTGTGTGTGTGTGTGTGTGTGTGAGATCCCATCACCTGCAGGCCTTTTTTCTTTTGTTATTTTTTTTTTTAAACTGTTCTTCTGTTGTTCTCACATGTGATCTTGTTCTGTTTTTTCTCCTCCAGCTGCTGCCAAGCCTGGGCCCATTGCTGAGGGTTTCTCCGGTAGGTTTTTACTCCATCACTGATCAGAATTTCTCCGTGCTGACTAGCTCTAACACTAACGCGCGTGTGTTTATTTCACAGAGGACTGGAGTGCGCAGCCGGCCACTGAGGATTGGAGCGCAGCCCCCACCGCTCAGGCTGGAGACTGGGGTGGCTCCACTGCCGAGTGGTCTTAAGCACACGCGCACATGCCATACACATGTACTCCAGCTTGTGTGTTCATGCTGAGCCAATAAACTTGATGGCTTGATTAAAGTGTTGTGATGTCATTCATTCAATTGTCCTTAATGTACATGAAGTGTGTAACAGTGGGAGTCAGGGTTAGGTTTTTCAGACTGTGTGTACACAAATATCTGGGTTCTGATCCAGCGGTACGTCATGAAGGTGCTGTACTGTGATGGTTAATGTCACATTACATTACAGTCATTTGGCATGTCACGCTTGTGGCACAATGGGTTAATGTGGCTTTAAAATTCCGGTATGTAGGAAAGATCACAAAAATAACCGCTTCTATAACGCTTTTAACAAGGCCTTAATTAATTTTTTAAAATTTGCTTTACTATCAAGAAGGAAAATGATTTTTAATGTTCTTTAAATTATTAGTTAAAATTGTCTTTTTTGTTAGTAGTGTTGAAGTTGTGTATTGGTTAAAGGTTTAGACCAGAATGCTTTGCTGTAACTCGGTGTTGAGGGTGGGTCTTCCCGCCTCCCCTCCCCTCCTGTGCCATCTATAATTGTAGTGCTCTGAACATCTGGTGCAGAGGCTCAGGAATTTGTAAAATAAATGCATTTTTCACGAAGTCCTAATGTTAACAGCGCTGGAGCTACAATGCTGAAGTATTTCAGTGTGTGTTTTTGTATTTATTTTGAAATATTCCTCAGATGTTTCTTGTTGGTAACTAAATTTGAAGTCAATTTCAACTTAATTCTGTGGCATTAAGTTTCCTTTTGAACTTTTTTTTTCCACAGTTAGCAGAAAGGTATAAGTTAATGAATTAATTTTTGTTTAAATCAGTCACTTCAGAGTCAAATGCGTCTTTTATTTGCATGGTTAAGTATTCTTTACATATTTCAGTAAAAAGTTTGATTTGATAATATATTTTACTTCATTATATTTGAGTTTATAGCTTTAAATAGATGCTCCCTGCCACAACAGAGATGTTAAATTTGGCCCACAGCAAAAATATACTTTTGATATTGTTACCCAAAATGTTTGTTTAAGCAGTTCTTTGTTACTTATATTTCAGTAGTAGGAGTGATGGTGTTATTAGCAGTACCTCATGGAAGACATGAACTGGCCCCCTTACACATTCTTGCATATGTATGCAGTGTAAATGCTGCAGTTTCCCTTGAGATCACAATGGCATTCATCTGTCAGATTTGTAAAGAAGCACTTTGACTGGATGCATCACACTATACAAGAGTATATACGGGGTGCGCACTGGGCCTGATCGCCTTGGATCACAAGGACTGATGCGCATTCCACATGATACAGTTACACAACCTCATTACAACAAACGACACCAGCTGTACGCCTGTGCTATCTACAGAGCCAGAGAAAGAGTCCTTTAGCCGCTTTGGAGCTTGATTTCAGAGTAAAATGCTGCGTCAGTGCTGTACAGATCTCATCATGCTTCAGACGGTCGCTTTCACCAGGTCAGACTTTATTTATTCAACAACATTCTGGGAGAATTTATTTATTTTTAAGACGTTGAAAAGTAATCCATTTTATTCACATCTGTTTGTAATATTTGTAATTGATTTCAGTTTTATATGGACAAAATGTAGATTGTTTATGATTCAGAAATAAAAAGGAGGCCTTTTGACATAATTCCCTTCATTAAACCCTGGAGCACCCCTAGGGTCAGATACAACCCCAACTTTTATTTCACTCTTATATTCGATCCACTTACTGGTTAGTGGACATTAGTGGACGTCTCAGGAGGTCTCAGAAGGACCATTTCATAACACGTACTAGGAAAGGGTTCATAAAAAAAAAAAAAAAGATGCCTGTTTTTGTGTTCACTGAGTCTGCATCATCAATTTAACCAATGGAGAGATTTTTCCTCTTATAAGTTGGTCTGGATTTTCCAGGGTTAATGTTTTGCCCAAAGTTTTGTAATAATTCTATGGACTGATGACCGGAGTGTATCCTCACACCCTGCTGAAATACAGCGGAGCCTCAGCTTGTGAATGCATCGGATGGCGGTACAAATCGATGTACGAACTAAATTCCCAAACAGATTTTGTATCGACCGACAAACAAATCCTCGCCTGACGTACAGACGGCCGACCCACGCTTCACACCACAAACATTCAGTTCCGCTCAAGCACT
>JAQLOM010000035.1:28006156-28016224 GCA_030068315.1 Chrysichthys thysi | reverse complement strand
ATGGGAAACACTGATTCGGGTCGCGAACAAATCGGGTCACAAACAGAGTCTCGGGACGGGTTCAGGTCGTGAGTCGATGTAACACTGTATGTGTAAAATGTTAGCAGTGAAAGTGTGTGATAAAATGCTCCCTGTGGTGTTGGTGTTTTTGGATGAATCTGTGTGTTGTGTGTTGAATTTACTGCAGGAGCTGTTTGAGGTTGAGCTCGCTGTGATGACTTTATACACACTGTTGTGTAGTTTGTGCGTCATATTCTATAAGATTATCGTGCGTTCGGAGCGCCCCTGTCCTGTGGGAACCACTTATCTCTAAAAAAGTCAGCTCTTCATCAGCTCAGTAACAGCCCTGTGATAACGTCTGTGTAGTGGCGATGCATTTTACAGCTCATCATACAGGGTTATTAAATAGTTTACTTAGCCTTAGAATTAGGACAAGTCTCTCAAACCATAAAATAACACTTAAGCCTTCAATTTATCACAAATATTCAAATTCACCTCATATGGAGATAGGAGGTTTTCACTGGACAGGACGGGGAGGGAAAACAGTAATCTGAAAATAATGAGGAGCTAAAGCTGTCAGAGAAATGTGCTGGGGTAGAAAGGTCAGTATTTACCTCTGTGACATGGAGCAGAAGTGTAAACCTGCATAAAATGGAAATACTCAAGAACACATAAATCTCCTTATGTCCCACCATTGCTTGTCATGGGGGTGGTTCATCAAGGGCATGTAGTACCTTTAATTCGCACCTAGAGCCCAGCTCCTGTGTCGTGGTAGCCTTGTAGACTCCACTCCAGGCTTCATGCATGGTTCCAGGGTTCCAGCACTCGGGTTACTGGTGGTGCTGATTTCCTCTTTGTGTTCTCCCAGTGTTCATGTGGGGTTCCTCCAGGTTCTCTGGTTCCCTCCCACCGCCCAAAGACATGCCATAGGAGGACTGGCTAAGGTAAAAGGCCTGTGTGTGTGTGTGTGTGTGTTTGAATATAGGATTCAGTGTGCAGTTAGGCATTAAACAGTGTTTAAGTAATGCAGTCCTGGTGTCTACACTGTGTAAACCCTGACCTGTCAGCGAGGGAAAGACCCGAGGCTGCTGAAGTGTACGATTCGAAACCCTGAAAAGAATCTTTCTACACATCAGTTTATACAGGAGTGAAGAGGTGGAGTGTGACCTACTGAGAGGGGAGAGATGTCCCACCTTCTGCGGTCTGAGGGAGACTCGTTATAGCGACATACCTGACCCGAGTTAAATCCACTTCCTGTGCCTGACCCTCATAACATACCCTAAAAATAATAATCAAGTGTGCGGATTGTAGTTTCCTAACACCCACAGGGTCTGTTTTAGGGTGGTGGCACTCACACACACACACACACACACACACACACACACACACATATGATCAGTATCCAGCCGCACTCCCTTTAAATTTACCGTGTGTGTGTGTGTGTCTCCTCCTCTTGCAGGATTACCGGCTCCGGTCTCCGCTGATCACACACACACACACACACACACACACACACTCTCTGAGGGAGTGGGTAAGAGCTGTGTGTTGCCTATCAGCTGGTGTGCGGCTCAGTTTGGCCCCACGCGGTACCGGGATGATGACTGTGGACAGCGCGGCTGTGTTGCTCGGTGTGCTGCTCACGGCGGCGCTCTGTCGTCGGCCCTCGGTGGAAGCGCTCGCGAGCTCGTCGCCGCCGGACCCGTGCTACGACGAGAACGGGCAGGCGCGCCGCTGCATCCCGGACTTCGTCAACGCCGCGTTCGGCCGGGAAGTGCGCGCGTCCAGCACGTGCGGCCAGAAGGCACCGAGTCGCTACTGCCTGGGGACGGAGAGAGGCGGCGGGGAGAGGAGCCGCGAGTGCCGCGTGTGTGACGCGTCGGACCCCAAAAGGCGCCATCCGGCTTCGCACCTCACCGACCTGCACAACCCGCACAACCTGACGTGCTGGCAGTCGGAGAACGGCATCCGGTACCCGCACAACGTGACGCTGACGCTGTCGCTCGGCAAGAAGTTCGAGGTGACGTACGTGAGCGCGCAGTTCTGCTCGGTCCGCCCGGACTCCATGGCCATCTTCAAGTCGATGGACTACGGCAAGACGTGGGTTCCGTTCCAGTACTACTCGAGTCAGTGCCGGAAAGTGTACAACAAGCCGAACCGGGCCGCCATCACCAAGCAGAACGAGCAGGAGGCCGTGTGCACGGACGCGCACCAGCAGCAGCAGCCGGTCTCCGGCGGCCTCGTGGCCTTCAGCACGCTGGACGGCCGGCCGTCTGCTCACGACTTCGACAACTCGCCCGTGCTGCAGGACTGGGTCACGGCCACGGACATCCGCCTCACGTTCAGCCGTCTGCACGCTGAGGAACGCAAGCCCGAAGCAGAGGACGAGGACGACTCGCACTTCTACGCCGTGTCCGACCTGCAGGTGGGCGGCCGGTGCAAGTGTAACGGGCACGCCTCGCGCTGCCTGCGCGACCGCAACGGAGAGCTGGTGTGCGAGTGCAAGCACAACACCGCGGGACCCGAGTGCGACAGGTGCAAACCGTTCCACTACGACCGGCCGTGGCAGCGCGCGACCGCCAGGGAGGCCAACGAGTGTGTGGGTGAGTAACCGGTAACGGTACCGCTGTCACCATCCTCCAGCTCACTAAAGTCATTAAAACACTGCCGTGTAGCAGGGGCACACAGGGCAACACAAAGAGGAAACATCTGAACATCTGGAACTGCAGAGTGCTCCGAAATCCACATCCCTGGTTTAAAGACAGAGAGGTGGGATAAATAAAACATGAAATAATTCAGGAGAGTTTGGTTTTTTTTTTTTTAAACAAACTCGGGGGCAAGAAGCTAGAAAGGATTGTTTTTAACATTGGTTATTATTTTTTATTTGTCTTCCCTATTAGGCATTTCTGTTTGAAGTGTGTGAATTATTTTTCTTTATAAAGATTCATTACAGCCATAAACCAAGAGCCGTTACAAGAAGGCACCCAGCCACATCTTTAATTCCCTTACGCATAAAGATTATTCAGGAACATTTACAGATTTATTATTATTGCTGTTGTTGTTGTTCTTCTTCTTCTTATTATTATTATTACAGAAATATTTTTCATTTATTTTATTAGAAATGTATATGAAATGTTACACTAGAATAATTATTTGAATTACTCTAGTGAGCGATATCACCTCACACACTGTGGTGTGTGTGTGTGTGTGTGTGTGTGTGTGTGTGTGTGTGTGTGTGTGTGTGTGTGTGAGGCAATACAAGATACATTACAAGGCGATACAGTCTGTGAAAGCATGTTCAGTAAATGTCAGTAATCCTCATTTATCAGAAGTAGCATAGACTTTGCTGTATGGAATTTTGAGATGAAATATATATCTTGGATAGAGCATGTGTAGCACAAAGGTGAAAATGGATAAGCAAAATGAGAACTTTAATCAGGGTGATCATATTTTGGTTTTGGAAAAAGAGGACACTGGGGCAGACACACAGTGAATGGTGACTGTAGAAAGGAAAAACCAAATGGCGGATATTTTTGGCAAGAAATCCCGCCCGGACGCATTTTTTAGTTCCCGAAATGAGGACGTGCCCAGGAAAAAGAGGACATATGGTCACCCTGCTTTAATGTGGGGTTACTTCCAAAACAAACCTTAAATACACAGGTTTGATCTGTTTGTGTGGACGTGATATTAGAAAGCACACAAAAGACCAGGAACCCTGCTGTGATGTGGTGCGCAAGACAAAGGTGTCCTTTTCTGATGAGAAGGGGGTTTGATCTGTCTGGCGGTTTAGTGTTGTCTTGTTCATCTGCTTCTGAGTGTAGCTAAAAAATCCAAATACAGCATGCAAGAGAAGAGCTGAAAGTCAGGTCCATTCTATTCAGTTCATGTGAAAGCTGCTTTACTGGCAGGATCGTATCACACAGACCTGCTGTAACCACAAATACAGTGTAAATCAGCATGTTATTGTCTTTACTGATGTTATTAATTCCTCTCCCAGATGACAGAATATATTGGTTTTGTGTTCAATAGCAATTCCTGCTTGATCAAAAGAGAACGTGCCTCTTCCGCTAACTCGTTAATATTAGCCCAATGTTTTGTCTGTACAACCTTACTGCTATTTATCAGGACAAGAAGGAACAGTGAACATGAGGAAAAGAGAGAGATAGAAAGAGAGAAAGTGCTGGAAGGAGAAATGCATATAGAGAGAAACTGAGAGTCCGAGAGGATTATAGAGAGACAGAGGGAGAGAGAGAGACGGGTCTGTGGCCTCTGACAGGATTCTGGGCTGGAAATGTCAACATGATGAGTTTAAACTGTCCTGCAAAAGGAATGAATTGTTCCATGTATCCTTGACACTTTATTTTTATAAAGGATATGTGTGTGTGTGTGTGTGTGTGTGTGTGTGTGGGTGAGTATAACGCGGGGTACAAAAGATCGTCACTCACTGCATCCATCTTGCTGTCAGCGAGCTGATGGTACGACCTTACATTCCTGAACTGGGTTTCTCTTAGCGCAGTGCTAACACACACACACACACACACACACACACACACACACACACACACACACACACACACACACACACACACAGCTGAAATAAAGCAAGAGAGGGTGAAGAAGAGACTGTTAAAGCAAACAGTGCTCACTCTATTGAGAAATGAAAGCATGACACCTTTTTCTACAAGAGATAGAGAAGAAAGAGAGAGAGAGAGAGTGTGTGTGTGTGTGTGTGTGTGTTGACAGACATGTTTAAACACACCAGTTAAGAGAAGGATAGATAGAGATAGAGAGAAAAAAGAAAGAATGACACAGAAGGAAACTGCGACAGCAGATAAAGAGACAGCCGTATTTATTAACATGTACAGATGTACAATTCTGCTTATTTCTTTATATTATTATGATAATAAGAGCATGTGGCTGTAATCTTAGGGTCCATATCCGCACTTAACTGATTGGATATTTCAGATATTGATCAGTAAACTCACTTAGAGGCCATTAATACAGCACTGCAGGGAGGAGTGGTGGAGAATATTAAACACACTAACACACATTCATCAGAAATTACAGCTAAACAGCATCCTCATGTCCTCACAGCGTGTATATCAGACCTGCTCACAGCTGTCTAATCGACACCAACAGAGGAACGCTCGGAGAAACGTACTGTTTATACACACCCCGTTTCTCCCGGCTCAGACGCACGGTGCAGATTTAGGAGCAGCCAGGTGGAAGTGCACATTTCTCTCTCTTTAATGCTGTAATTTTCAAGCTGGATCGCTTTGCCGAGTGAGCGGGAAGACAGCCGAGCCGAGCCGTTTCGCACACAGATTAGATCCGACATGCTCTCAGCAATCAGTAATTATGAGTGATTTAATTACAGCCTCACAGACGCTTCAGATCGCTAACGCAAACAACAGCAGTTTAGCTTCAAGTCATGCTTTAATTCCAAGCTGGGAGCAGAACTGTGTTTTTTATGTCACATTTATATAACAGCACCTTCAGTGAGATAGTAAAACAGCGTGTGTGTCTATAAAGAGGTGACTGAACAGAGGCGTTAGAACGGCCGTGTTGGCCAGAGGCCCGCTGGTTAATGTTCGAACCGCCCCCGCTGGGTTTATGGACCGGCGTCTATCATCCTCAAAGCGCCCGCCGCATCAAACCTGGCAAATAAAAGACAGAGGGTGAGAAGAGAAAACAAATGAAGAGAGAGGGGAAAAACATTTTTGCACTTTGGTCACCTTCCCTTCATCACCTTAAAACCTCCCACGTGACTAATGGACAGAAAAAGAGACAGAAGTGGACAGAGGGGATAAAATAAAAAAAGATACAGACAGGAAACAACAGAAGCTGTCTCTGTATGGTGGACCCTCTGGACAACCAGCATTCAGTTCTGTTGAAAAGAGAGAAAGAAAGAGAGAAAGAAAGAACAGACTCAAAGAGAATAGAATAAAGGAGATAATGAGAGAAATAAACTTTAACGTTGTTAAATGATCTTCATTTTTCTTTATCTGAAGTCAAACTGATAAAGGGAGGAGAGCAGAAATAATAAAGGAAAGAATAAAAGAAAAGAGAAGAAAGCACAATGAGAGAGAGAGAGAGAGAGGATAAGATGGTTTTCACTATGTTCTTCTGCTCTTCTGCTTGTTATCCTTTATTGTCTTGATGGAGCAAAGTGAGAAAGGGAGAGTTGAGGAAAAAAGGAGAGCAGGAATAAGAGATAGAATAGAGAGGAAGACATTTTTCTTTTTTGAAGGTCCATATAAATCAAACTTTCCACCTGGCAGACTTACTTACTCTCATCCAGTTGGATCAAAGAGACAAGTTAAAAAAAATCAAGAAGAGAAACAGGAGAAGAAGAAGAAGAGAGGAGAAGACAAGACAGACGGAAAAGTAAAGGGAATTAATTTTTTTCTTTAATTAGGCTTCCGACCTGACAGATTTTTCAGAGTGAATTTGATATTGCGTGTCATAAAAGAGTGTGTGTGTGTGTGTGTGTGTGTGTGTGTGTGTGTGTGTGTGTGTGTGTGTGTGTGTGTGAGATGCTCAGTGGCAGCTGAATCTGTGTGCACTGTGAGCAAAGACAAAGAATCTGTCAGTGTGAGAAATGAGTGCTCAGAGTGCTCAGAGTGAGAGCGCTGCTGTCATGCTCGTCTAACATCCACTTATAAGACGACAACAAACTCACATCACAGCTGCAGCTATGGGAGCGACGACGGAGGACTGTGATCCAAACGTGACAATGGAGAGAAAGATCTCCTCAAAGCTCACTGCGAAGAATGTGTGTGTGTGTGTGTGTGTGTGTTTATTTCCTGTACAAGCCCATAGTGGTGTTTAATTACAGGTCTGTCGTTAGAGCGTCTCGTCATATAATCTGACAGGGAGACGCACGCGCTCACACAGACTGTCACAGGATCACAGCGCATTGTGTTGTGCGGGATCTCACGATCATGAAGGTGAGAGAGACGAGCAGAAAGAGAAAGAGAGAAAGACAGGATTGTAATTCGCTCAGAGAAATTACGGTGTGAAAGACCACATTTCTCGTTGCGCCTTGTGGTCATTGATGGACGTGAGTGAGAATTCCTCCACCATGCATCATCCTCTCGTCCTCCTGCTCCTCATCTCACCGATAGGGCTCTGTTTAATGGAGAGCAGAGAACGCCGTCCATAACGCCGGCTTTTCACCTGGACCATCCTACATCCTTGTGTGGATCCGTCTCAGCAGCGACGCCGCGCTCCAAGCTGAATAATAGACTTAATGTGGAGTGTATGGGCAGTACCGGCCGCCAACCAGCGCTTCACCATGCCACAGCCGTGCGGAGCGTTCAGAGGAGTCCTGTCATCATGTCATATCCCGTTCACAGAACACACACACACACACACACACGATCTGATATACAGGCTGTAAATCACACAGCACTGATATGATATTATACTCACAATGGCTGAAAGTAAACGTGCATCTCACCACACCTAACACCTCTGCGGCAGCTCATATGGAGGTCATGTGAGTGTGAGGCCCGGACCTCACGGTGAGATAAGTGCTGGCACAGAGTGTGTGTGTGTGTGTGTGTGTGTGTGTGTGTGTGTGTGTGTGTGTGTGTGGACCCTGCTGCAAATTGAACTTGATGCTTGCCAGACTACAGCACACCAGACCAAAACCAACCATCTGCAGCTGGTTTAACACACACACACACACACCTTAAAATGGCATGTGTTGTAATACGATAATACCTCTCTTCTCCTCTCATGTTATGAGTGTTTTGTCTTTTTCTCAGCTCTTAAGTCTTAATATTAGACGTCAGTTGGGTCTGGTGTTTAATCCGTTCTCTGTTACAGGTCCTCTCTGAGGAGCTTAATAATAATAAAGCTAAAACTAAATCTGTAAAGAACTTCGTTAGAGTTTGCCGAACCTAGAGCTGCACTGGTGTCATCATGCAATGTCATTGTGTTATCAAATGTAAGAGCCAATCATCTTCCAATATGCAAACAAAGTCCATGAACCACCAGAGGAGGGGGCGGGGCTGCTAGGGATTGGGCGTGGCTCTTTGTTTCTTCTTAAGCCACCACATCATGCAAGTTCAGTTTTGGTGTAAAAACCAAGGTATTTTTGGGGGCCAGAGAACCTGTGAGTGAAGGACAGGTGTAGCTCACTGCTCTCGTTTATATTACCAGTCTGAGCTGTGACGTCGCTCCTCACTCCTGATGCCCACAACATGCACTTTTTTCAGTAAGGCCTGAAGTTGAGATGTTTGAAGGACCTCAAGGAAAAACCCATTACTGCTTGAAAAATCCTTAACAGTCCACAATGTTCAGGAATCTTATTTGAGTTTATTTGAGCATCACTGCTCCTTCCTCATCTCAGTGATGACGAGGATGATCCACAGTGAAGGCCAGGATTCCTTCCAGCAGGACGTCTCTGCGCTTTAGAGCGTCTTCATCTCCAGCACAGGTTTAATCAGCACGCTGCGTTCGGCATGAGGCCGTCCGTCTCTGCGTCTCTCCCCGCGGCGCTGCTTTCATTTTTGAGGTTTCGGTTTTGTAACATTGATTGGATCCATAATGTGAGCCAGATTCCTTTTACAAGCCCACAGACCATGACCTCGGCTTTGAAACCCAGAGCTGCAGAGAAGCAGGGAACGAGGAGGAGGAGAACGGCACTTCTCTTCTCTTCTCCTTTCTTTTCTCCTGTTCTCTTCTCTGTTTTTAATCTTCTCTTTTCATCTCTTCTTCTTTCTTCTCCATTTTTTCCTCTATTCTTTAAATTCTTCTTTATTCCTCACCGTTTTTTTCTCCTCTGAGTGATGGTGAGAGATGTCAGCGTGTTTGCTTTAGTCAGTTGTTGTAACTCTAAGGCAAATATCCATAGAGAGATGGAGAGATTTATACAGAGAGGGAGAGAGAGATAGAAAGAGAGATGGAGGGAGAGTGGTATGAGTGTAATGATGTTTGAGAGTAATGGCACGTAGTATTTTTCCATCCGTTTGTCTCCTCTTCCTGTCTTGTCTGGCTGCACTTTAGGAAACGAAGGGGGACTTGTTCACACACACACACACACACACACACACACACACACACACACACACACACACACACACACTATCTATCTATCTATCTATCTATCTATATAACCCTAATCCTATATATTTATGTATGTGTATATATATATATAGAGAGAGAGAGAGTAAATTCAGCCTGTATACAGTATTGCACTGCGGAGATTCATGATCACGCCTATCCTAGAAGAAGAATATTCATGTATGTATTCCTCGATTGCCCAATAACTGATTTACGGACTGTTTATGATCTCTACTATTTTTCCTCAGCCCAGACTAATCCTGCTGTCAAAGTTCGCAGCTACAGATAGGCTTTATCAGATACCCGCTGTATCTAAACTGAGATAAAGAGACTTCAGAGGGGAAAAGCCGACCCAAAGAGGAAAAAACACCGCGCACACCAACACACGTTAGCAGAAGTGAGCGGTTTCTTACATTTGTTCAGGTGTCTGTTAAACATTTCTGTTGTGATCAGTGTCCGGACGAGTCCAGTGTCCCTGTCTCTGACGGACGTTCTGCAGGTTTCAGCTCTGCCAGCGAGATTGCCTGACACATCCTTGATTCCACCATTCCACGGGTGTGTCTGATTAAAAGCTTTACCTTTGGTTATTACAGCACAGCTTACGGCGGATCTCCACACTCCTGATCACGTCACACGTGCTGCTTCCTTTGTCCTGAGTGAGCTGAATGAAGACAAGAGTCATTTCTATCCTCCGCTTTAAGCCAAACTCCAGCTCTGTTACTGTCCTCGCTCTCCTCGCTCGTTCCTTTCCTCCAGGCACTTTTTTTTTTCTTTTTGAAGTTTTGGGTTCCCACCCATCGCCGTGGAAACGAGACATCAGACCTCTTCAGGAAACAGAGAGTCATTGGTGAGGATAAATGCACCATCGGAGGAGTGTGAAAGATGCTGCTTATCACTGCTCTCTGCTACAGTTTACAGCGTTCCCTCGACTCACGACCTGAACCCGTCCCGAGACTCTGTTTGTGACCCGATTTGTTCGCGACCCGAATCAGTGTTTCC
>JAQLOM010000035.1:27887051-27898322 GCA_030068315.1 Chrysichthys thysi | reverse complement strand
TGTGTGTGTGTGTGTGTGTGTGTGTGTGTGTGTGTGTGTGTGTGTGTGTGTGTGTGTGTGTGTGTGTGTGCTGCAGATCGATGGTTCCACCCTGAGGACTCTGTGTATGCAGCACGGTCCTCTCATTACGTTCCACCTCAGTCTGCCACAGGGGAACGCTCTGGTGCGCTACAGCTCCAAAGAGGAAGCAGCTAAAGCTCAGAAATCCCTTCACATGTGAGAGACACACACACACACACACACACACACACACACACTGCTCATATCACCAAATACCAACAATTTGTTTGATTTTATCAGAATTTCATTTAAAGGTCTGTATTTTTTTCTGTCTGTCTTTATGGGTGTCTGTCTGGGTTTTTTTTTTTGTCTCTGGGTCTAATAATTATCTGATTATTTATCTGTCTGTACACCTGTCTGTCTATCTGTACTGTTATATCTGATTCCCCCCTCCCCCCACTCTCTTTGCCCAGGTGCGTTCTGGGTAACACCACCATCTTGGCGGAATTTGCCGGAGAGGAGGAAGTGACTCGTTTTTTCTCTCAGGCACAGTCTTTCCCGCCCTCCAGCAGCTCCACCCACCCCGCCCTGGGTCAGTGGGGCACGTCAACCACTAAAGGGGGCAGTAATACAGGGGGCGGAGCTAACGGGGCAGGGGCGGAGCTGCTATGGGGCGGAGTCCAGCAGCCGTACACCAGTTTATGGGGACCGATCAACGGAGAGGAGAGCCGAGTGATGGGAAGTCCCGTACCCGTGAACACGCTGCTGCCCGGAGACCTGCTGAGCGGAGAGAACATGTAGAACCGTGAGCGGGAAACCGAGGGGTTAAAAAAACAACCGCGACGAATCAGTGTGAGGATAATCACTTTCCGTGGAACTGCTTTTTTTTTCTTTTTAAATTAGAAGTAGAATTAGAAGTAGATTTACGAACCGGAAACGATTATTCGTGTAAAAGAAGAAATGAAAGACTTGGATGTTTATTAAATTTTTTTTTTTTTTTTTGCTGGAGAAAAAGAACAAGAAGAAGAAGAGAAAGAGGCAAGGCGGCCATTTTAAATCAAGATTTAAAGAAAAACCAACCTCACAGCCTCGCTGTCTCCTCACTACTCCTGCTTTAACCTCTTTACCTTTTCTGTGATTTTTTTCAGAACTTATCAGCCTTAAGTGTCTCATTTTTTTTACATTAAAAAAAATAATAATAACCTAAAGGACATTTTATAACTTCTGTTTCTGAGCCAACGATTTTGGATGAGGGAAATGAAAAGGCCAATCAGATGCATTTTCCCTCGGAATTTTACAAAAAAAAAAAAAAAAGAAAAAGAAAGAAAGAACCCTGAGGTACACTGACCCTTGTATTGTTAAAAAAAACAAACAACAAAAAGTACGCGTTTACGTTTGTGTGTGTGTGTCTACAGGAAGTCGACCAAGCGTTTGTTACGAACCACCGTCTGAAAGATTCTCACTGGGATCCTCGTGTTTCTGTCCTGAACGGATTTCAGTGCCGAACGTTTTTAATTTTTATTCCCCAGGATCAGAGGACGAAGAAACTCCGTGTCCGTGCGATGCGTTGTGCAATATATCCGTCGTCATCGTCATCCGCTTATTCTTCCGTCCTCGCCGACGCTCTTTTTGTACCTTAAATCTGTCCTACAAAGACTTACAGACTTGCCGGGTTTCCGACTGGCTGCCACTCGGCGGCTGTGTCCTAAATCCATGCACACTTTCTCCCTAAATGGAGAGATTTGAGATCGCGACGGGAAAGACTCGGCTTTCAGGCACAACACCAAAACTAATCTTTTTCTCCTAATGCAGTAAAAAAAAAAAAAAATTAAAAAAGCCTAATGTTTTTTGGGGGGTTTTAATAAATATATGATATGATACGATAAGCACTTATGGACAGATGGCCTGATTAGGTAAAGAGAAAAGGAAAAGAAAAAAAAAAGACAAAAACAGATAAATAAACAAAGACTATTTTAAAATTCCGATTTTTCCGTCTTTGGAGCAACCTTTAAAAAAAACAAACAAAAAAAAAAGACAAGACTGAATCTACAATCAGACTGAAACTCGCAGTACGTATTTTTACTCTCAGTGTTTTTTTGTTTTTGTTTTTTTTCCCCAACCTCCTGCTTTCTGGAAAATTAAATCAAAATGAATGTCATCGTTATTCCAAACTTGTTTATGGCCTTCGCTGCGTCCGGAGAAAGACGCCGGAAACAGGGATCACAATCCAGACCAGTTACTGAACAAGAAATGGAACGGAATGCCGCAGCGTGATGGCGTGCTGTCACGTGATGTCATGGTGTTTGCTGAAGGAATGCCGCGATGTCGGAATGCTGCGCCCGGATACGATGTGACGTCGCTCTGTCCGAATTCTGTGTCGGAATACTTTGGGCATCACGGGGATTGATGCTGTCGTGGGACTTGATGTGATGTCGTTTTGCTGGGGTGGCGCCATGTCGGGATGCTGTGATGTCACAAGGACAGACGTTAACGCTTGAAGTCACGTGATACTTTAAGGGGGAACACTTGGTGTGACGCAACGTAGTGACGTCGGAGCGATACACGACAACACAGAATGTCCCGTGACGCCTTGGCGTTCTCTGTTTCCTCAAACTCCAGAGCCGCCCGAGGCGGCGCCCTGCTCCCTATTCCCTATGCACAACCCGATGCATTATGGGTATTCTGCAACACTGGCGTCTAGCATTCGGAGACGCGCGTGTTGCAGTGCATCGTGGGACTTCCTGAGTGCACCTGCGAAATGGCGCACCACGTAGTGAATAGGGAATGATTTCGGAAACGCTAGCAGAATGTGTGTAATGTTGTTTTTTGTTTTCTCTCTTTTTGTCGCTATGACTAATCAAAGCCAAATCGACACCTCGCGCGTCTCTGCACCTTCAGCAGGAAACGCCGACTCCCGCGGACCCGGAGTCGCACAGACATCGCAGTTTAGTTTGGGTTTTTTTGGTTGTTGTTTGTTTTTGATTTTTATTATTTTTTCTTTGTACTGCACATTTCTGGAGCCCATCAGTGTTTATATGCACAAACGCGTCCTGTCCTGTGTAACGAGAAAAAACGGAACAACTCGAATAATGATTGTTTTCTGATTTGATGTGAAAAATCATTTGTTATTTTTTATGCGTGTGAAACTTTATTCCGAATTCCTTAAAGCAGTGTTCGGAATGTTGTGTGAGTGTATGTGAGGGTGTGTGTGTGTGTGTGTGTGTGTGTGTCCATTCTTCTCACAGCTGCTAAATGTCCTCCTCTTCCTCCGTTTGCAGCCTCTGTCGTTTTCCCCGTCCCCTTTAGCGAGTAAATAATTAGCGAGAGTTGATAATTAATAGCAGCCGTTACTTGAACCACCTGCTCCGAGGAATCCTCAGTGTTCCAGAACGGGATGCATTGTTTTGTTTGTTTGTTTGTTTTTTTTAATTACTTTTTTTTTGTTTGTTTTAGCCGCTAACTTACTCTCGAGCCAGCACATTATTTTGTTACTATGCAAAATAAGAAGAAAACGCAGACACATCGACGAGGTGGTGGGGCGGTCCTTAAGCGTTACTAACTGTTCTATTCTTTTCTTGTGTTTTTTGTTTTGTTTTGTTTTTTTTACATGCCAGGGGTCAGAGGTCACGCGTTACACGACTGTATCTCTGAATGCTATTGGATCTTCAAATGCAGTGTTAGGAGTCCAGTTACGCTTCATTCCAGCACTCGTTCAGGGACGTAAACGGGACAAAATCTATAAAATACACGAAGGTAATGGGATTTTATCAGGATTCCTAAATAAGAGGAAGTAATAATCGGAAGAATGTCTGCGATTGGCGGCAAGTTACGGTCTGGGCCAAAAATAATTCCCACAATGTCCATTAGGCGTTATGACGGATGGAGCTGATCAGCCGAGGCGTGTCTGGTGTAGTTTGCGTCTTCACCCAGGAGCCGGAGATACGAGTCCCAAACACACACTTCCTGCTCTTGGGTTCTTGAGGGTTTTTTTTTTTTTGTTTCATTACATTTTAATCACTATTCTGAATTTAATAAGGGACAAAAATCACACACGTTTATGATCCAAGTGCCTCGTTAACGTGATCCAGATTAAAGTTTTCCTTTTAGATGTAGGTAAAAAATGGAAACAAGTTTAAAAAAAAAAAAAACAAATCTTACTGATAATTTCTCATTAAATTATTTTTATTGTTTTTATTGTAGTTTCCGAATAATAATGTACAACTTATAGTTTCAACATTTTATAATTCTTTCCCCCCCCCCCCTTTGGCAAGTATCAAAAATTTACCGATTTTCCAGCTCTAGCTAGAATTTTGTTGCCAATAAAATAAAACGTAACGAACATTCCTCGCTTTGCTCAGCCCTGCTCCTTACTCAGTCACCAATTCTAAATTTAATGTCTGTGATCTTTCTTTAATCGAGTAAATAATTAGAGTTTTTGTTGATGATTAGCGAGCGTTAGGAATAGCCGCCGTTACTTGAAGCACCTGCTCAGGTGAAAACCTCCGCCTTTTGGAGCAGAATCCATTATTAAGCCGCTGACTTCCTCTCGATCCAGCACACGATGATGTTACTATGCAAAATGATAGAGATTCTTAATTCTAAGACTTTTGAACTTGAACCCAGTTCATGTTTTCCTGCTGCGTTATTTTCGCAGCTCTCCGTCCCTTTTAGGCTCCGCCTCCTCATTGTTTATGATGTGTTCATCTGAAATCGTAACGACTTGTTTTATCGTTTTATTCACTTTGTCTGTTTCGTTAATCGCAATACGGAGATAGAGATCCATAACCGCGACTAGACACGATCAGCACTTTATCGTCTTTGCAAAGTAAAATAATAATAATAAACAGAAAGAAACAAGTTCTCGCGGTTCTTTTGGGACGGTCTGCGGTTCTCGCTTGCTTCGTGGGTCCGACTGAAACCTTTAAACGCAGAAACTTTTACAGCGTAAAACAAAACTGTTCCTAAGAAGTGCGGAATTTAGCGCGCATGTCTTCATGTTGACAGTTAAAATCCTTTTAATGACAAAGGACGGAAGTAAACAAGTAAACGCAGAGTGTTCAGTTCACAATTTAAAGCGATGTAGTTCTGCTCCGTAGCTAGCTCTAGCTACTTTCACTGTATGACAACAGATGATACTGAAGTATTTGTAAAGGCCCGGATTACATCCCTTACAATATATATATCATCACTACATCATTTCTTATCATCATCATCATCATCATCAGGTCCTGTACGTGCCGTACGGCACATAGAGTGCCAAGTGGCCCCCACGGAGCTCGGTTGACATTTCCGTAGCTAAGCGCATTCTACAGGGTGAAGTCGCCAACCCCACGCCCAACACTCCCTTACCTCGGGACTCGGGTTCATGCTCTCACACACGCACACATCCACACCTACGGGCAATTTAGGGTAGCCAATCCGCCTAATGCGCATGTCTTTGGACTGTGGGAGGAAACCGGAGAACCCGGAGGAAACCCACGCGAACACAGGGAGAACATGCAAACTCCACACAGAAAGGCACCCGTGCCGAACCCGGGGCTCGAACCCAGGACCTTCTTGCTGTGAGGCTAACCACTCAGCCACCGCCCATCATGTCTTACAATTATTAAGAATTATTTCAATTAATTATGATTTTTATGTTAATTTTTTTGTTAATTTTTATGTTAAAATTTTCCAATAGATTTACAGCCCTGTTTGATAAAGTAATTTGTAACCACTGGATACAAATTTGGCTTTATTTTTATGGAGAAAACTTCGATCTGGTTATCAAACCTAAATGTTTCCAGACGTCGGACGCGTCCTCGGCTGATCAGCATTTCTTTGGGGGGAAATTTTTCCGAAATCGCTACAAACTGTCACGCGGTAATTGCGTCGCTGTCCGTTACGGAGCAGGAACTTCTGCAGTGTGTTGAGGTTTCGCTCATGGTGCACATGCTGTGGAGAAAATCCTGGTACTTTTATTTTAAATACCAAAAAAAAAGAAGTAAATAAACAAATATTGTCGTATAAGCTATGTCACTGATGTAAAGGATGCTGGGGTTTAAAACTTGCTAATCATCTCGCCGATGTTTCCCTCGTGTTGAACGTCGACTGCACGCAGGAGTGCCTTCTTCTGTCAGTAAAAGTCTTTATGTGGGGCCTGGTTCAGCTCCGTCTGATCCTCGTCAGGGGCCCTGCCTGGTTTGTCAGCTCTCAGTTCCCTCTGTTTCTAGGGGAAGGCGTTTGAACAGGTACCGTGATGCATTTTAAACCGAAGAAAGTCGTTGTCGTTTTCTTTCTTTCTTTTTTTTTTTTCTTCCTTCCTCTTTCGAGCTCGTATAAAGCGAACTCGTCGCTGCCTGGGCGTGAAACTGCCTCGTTCCAATCTCAAAACCACAAGTGGACTATGTAAAAGTGTGCACTTCTCGTCTCTCCGAAGCCCAGAAAGCTTTCTGATGACACCAGCATGACACAAACTACAGCTTCACTCGCTCCACTCGCTCGTTTCTGCTAAACCAGAACAATTCGGCGAATCCGGCGTTTCGCTTGCTTCGAAGACCGACGCGAGGCGAAATGAGCAATATCCCTCTGACGCGCAATTTCTGCGACTCAAAACAGGATTGATGTTTGATAAATACTTGATAAAATCACCACAAAAATATTTTGCACATGTTGCTTTTACTCTACAAGACAATAATGATGGGCATTTCGACTCACTTTACTGATTCAGTTCCTTCAAACTACCTGTTTAAGTGAATTGAGTTTTGGTTCCCCCGTATCGTGCGTGCTAGATAATTCAAGTATTTAAAACACACACACACACACACACACACACACACACTTTCAGATGAAAAGAGTCTCCTGGTTTTAGTGTGTTGGTAAATTTAAAAAAAACAAATAAAAAAAAAAAAAACGAAGGATTGATTCATTCTATTCATGGATCACTTGAAAGAGTCGTTCAGAAGGAGTGAATCATTTGGAATGAATCACCCGTCACTACAAAACACACATTTAATCGTACGTGTCGTGTTTTTAATTATGAATAAATCCCATTAAGGTGTTTTTATTGTATTTCTTTGACATTTAAAAATAAAAAGTTATATATATAAAACATATCAAAACAAACCACAATACTTGAACCAGAGATAATGCCAATAATGTAATGTGAACCATTGCTTTGTTTTTGTTTTGTGTTTTGTTTTTTTGGGTTTTTTTTTTTTTTGGTTTATTTGTTCTGTTTGTTTCTTGTTTTTTTTTTTGTTTGTTTCTTCTTAATCAATTTTAAAAATGAGCATTAATCACAAAGATCTAGATTGTTTATATTTTCATTTTTTGGCATTTGTGTGTGTGTATTGTACTGTTTATTTCTTCAAAACTTATTATTATTATTATTATTAATGTAATCCAGCCTTGCACTGTTTTCTCTTCACTCACTCCACTAATCAAAAAAAACAAAACAAGAAAAAGAATGAAAAAACAGACGAGAGAAGACGATTCATGTGTTAATGTTTACTCAAGGACTTGTCATTGTTTGTTTTTTCTGTAAAATGTTTTTTAAAAATCTTGTTCATCATGCCGTTCGTTGTTAGCAGGAGTTTTGCACCGTTGAGTTTTACTGATTAAGTGTAAAAAGAATAAAATAAAAAAAATCAATAAATAAATAAAAATAAAGCTCTAGGAGAGGAAAAAGAACAGGAAAAAAATCCCTTTTTGCGGAACTGGTGTTCGTGAAGGGTTCTGACTGCTTTGGATTCTTTGTAACTTGCTAACGAGCGTTTATATTCACGCATAAAAATCAGAGAGACTCGTGTTCAGAGGTGCCTACTGTTTTTGTAGTTTGTACAATTGAGCATTTTCTGTTTTTTGGTTTTTGTTTTTTTTTCTCCCCCGATGTTTACAGTAACCGGTTTGTGTGAGGTTTTGTTTTGAAAAGTAAATTTACTAAAGACAATTTCATCTTCCGTCAAAAGAGAATGCTCTTTTTTTTTTTTTTTTTTTTTTTTTTTTTTTTTTTTTTTTTTTTTTTTTTTTTTACAGGCGTAAGATATTTTCTGACCAGTTTTATTTCCTTTTTTCCCCATTAATGTTCTTATTGTTATGCCTTTATGCATCTGTGTTTTTATTCTCAGTTCTGTAAGCGCAGCAGTTGTTTTGTTTGTTTTGTTTTTGTCCCTCGTTTCTCAAACGGACCTGGCTACTTTTCTCAGGAAGACGAGAGTTCCAGATTTCCTAATGTTTCATTTTTCTAATGTTCAACGTTTATCATGAGAATCGTTTTTTATTTTCGAAAAAGAGATATTGAGAGAAATCCAGCTCTAAGCACTGAAGGATGTGGATTTTGGGAAATATCTCCTGTGTTTTAATCTGTAGCAGAAAAACCATTTACCAAATATTAGGCATGTATCTTTCTTTTTTTTTTTTTTTTTTTTTTTTTTTTTTTTTTTTTTTTTTTTTTTTTTGTATTTTTATTTTTCCTTATTTCTCGAGGTGGAGTGCTTTACATTTAATATTTTACAATTATGCATCGCTTTATGTTGATTTGCGTGTTACGTGTGAAGGTAGTAAAAGGACCTGTGGTTATTAAAACTTAAATTTGGCCTTTTTTTTTTTTTTTTTTTTTTTTTTTTTAAGGTCCTGTGGAAAGAGACGCTTCCGTTTTCTGTTCGCCTCCTGGTCGCGTTCTGAAATTCCCCGCCACGCTGGATCAAAACTCTAGAACTTCGAGTTTCTAGATTAGAACTAAACTTTTGTTCTGCTCTTCAAAAGAAATTCCCACGTTGATTTTAAAAAGCCTGGACCCTTCAGAAGTCTTGTAAAGACAACTGTAGAGCCTCTAGTTAAGGGTAACACGTAACCTTCAAGTTTTTAGAAATCGTACAGGGTGGAAATGTCGAAATTCTTGAGCTTGAATTTTGGAAAAGTGGAAAGATTCCCAATGCTCCAGTTTTGGAAAAGAAAATGGGAGGAATCTCTAAACTTGATTGTTTTTTGGGGGGGAAAAAAAACCTGGATTTTCTGGACCGGTTGTTCTGGAATAGCAGGAACGTTAAAGTCCTTACAGCTGTGATTCTCGAGTTCGGGAACCCCCCGTTGGAGATTTTGGAAAGCGTGGAGTTTGTAGAGCTCTGCATTATTTACATTTTTTTTTTTTTTTTTTTTTTTTTATTAAACAAGCAAGATCTTCACGACTCTTAACGTTTCGTGTGTTTTATTTTCAAGAAGTAAAATTTCTACACCTCTAATTTTGGGAAATGTGGAAGATTTTCTGGTCTTGAAAAAGCGTAGAGTTCCTAGAGCCTGACGTTTGTGGGAAAACCGTCCATGTTTTTCGATCTCTTTGGAAAACAGAGACGTGTCGGAATTCTCACTTTGGGAAAAGAGACAACGTGATTTATAAACTTTCTGGAGTTCAAGACTTCATGAAAAGCCACACCGTGTCGAAAGCTCCGTTACTTTTATAGTTTTAATAAGCGTCGGGATTCCTAGAGCTTTGGTTTTGGAAAGGCTGGAGTTTCCTCAGGAGAGCTGAGGATCCTCTTTAACTAGAAGGTTTCCAAGGCCGATCACTTTAAAAAACAAAAAAAAAAAATGGAGCTTCTAGAGTCTTACAAACCAAGAAGTTCTAGAGTTCTGATTTTTAAACCCAGAAGGTCTGGCTGGTGTCTTTAGAGCGAGCGGAGGTGAACATGAATCATCGTGGAAAGGATTGTGAATCTATGCACAAAACTGGCGGGGGAATAAAGTCCAGATCTGACCTTGGGCGGGGCGGGTGGTACTTTTTTGGGGGGGGGGGGGGTTTTTTCACTGTAATGATTTTAGATGTAGAATTTCCTCGTCCTCTGTATTTGAACATTTCTTTCCTCACTGATTAAACTAAGCACTGTGGACTTTCCTGGAAGAGTCGGAGACCTTCAGGGGGGCGTGGACTCTCCGAAAGGGGATTTACTTTGCTGTCTTTTCTTTATAAATGTTAAAAATCATGGCTGTACCGGGATGCAGAAATGTTTCTGGCTTTTAAAACGCGCCTCGTTCTCCTTGTAGAATGTGATTGTTCAAAACTTGCACCGGAGAAACGATCTTTCCACGAGGTACGAGGATTTTCTCTGCCTGTATTAATAAAACGTGATGATTTTGCCTCGAACATCGTGTGAGTTGTCATTTAAAACAAAATTCGTCTCTCTCACACACACACACAGATGTACACATGTATTTCAGGGCTCCTGTCCCATGTCACGTTTCATGTAAATCCAGAACATCTGTAAGCTCATCATCGTTACACGGCTTTTTTTTCCCTCCTAAATGGATGCAAATCTCGTCAGGATCCTTTTCTCTCATCTGATCCTCGGAATTCTTTATATATATATATGTATATAATGTTTAAAAGCTTAAAACTTGTTTCATGAGTTCCAAGACATTTTATGCATCAATGAAGGTCACAGGCAACGTTTGATGAGTGTATTTCAACAGATTACGCCATCGGACTCCGTTTCTCTGCTGTGTGGGAACTCAGGCGTTTGCTGTTCTGACGTGAGGACGCTGGGAGTTTCCAGAGCTCACGCGGGTTCTCAGGCTCCGTCTGAGTTTATTCTACAGCTCTGTGTAAACAGAGTTCCTGCTCGAGCAGAAAGTTTCAAGCAGTTCCAAAGTTTATATTTTTTTAATCCATTTTTTAGCTATTCTCTCTCCATAAAGTCTCGAATGTTCTTTTCTAGTTTTGTTACTGGTATTTAAAAAAAAAAATCTCATTTTAACCCTTTATCAGGTGAAGATCCATATCTGGCAACTTCAACAAACATTCAAATGCCCTTTTATTTATATATATAAAAAAGGAAAAGTGTTGCCCTACGCTGAGCGTACATGTTAACTCTACTGACCTTTATTTTCAACATTTCTTATACTATAAAGTCTTGAAAACATGCTCCGATATCACTTATGGGTTGGAATTTCGAATTTCCGAGCAGCGGCCTATAAAGGGTTAAAGGTTCTGGACTCTCTAAGGGACAGAATTAAATGGAATTTTAGGTTTGGAAATCTTTGAGCATCTAGAACACAGAACCTCCAGAGTTCTGACTGCAGAGAAACAGAAACCCTGGAGAACTTTCTACATTCTCAGTTTTAAATCCCCGAGTTCAGGTAGCGCTGGATTTAGTTTTTTATTGGAAAATTTTAAGTTTGGGGGAAAAAAGTGCATGTTTAAAGATAAAAAAATATCTTGAATGGGCGGCACGGTGGCTGAGTGGTTAGCACTGTCGCCTCACAGCGAGAAGGTCCTGGGTTCGAGCCCCGGGTTCG
>JAQLOM010000035.1:27784179-27794788 GCA_030068315.1 Chrysichthys thysi | reverse complement strand
AACGCACACACACACACACACACACACACACACACACACACACACACACACATTAAGCCTGTTTAACTGTTCAGTCTGTTCACACTGTGTCTTATTTATGACCTAAACACCGTCATGCATGTACACCCTACAATTAGTGTAATGTAAAAAGTGACCACAAGGCGGCGCCAAAGACCGCAAAATGACCCGAGAACGACAGTCTACAGCAGTCTCCCCTTCTTTTGTCTTTAATCTGTTTAATCTGTTCTCATGAAACTGCGCGCTTTTGATCAAAATGGAAATAAACTCAGAATGTATCGCTTTCCCGCATTTTGTAACATTATGTATTAAATTAAGTACTTTTTTATTTTATTTATTTTACTCTTGTATATACATTCTATATTTTATTTAATTTAATTATAGCCTTTTTTCACTCTCTTTTTTTTAAATCTAGTACATTCTGATGAATTGGTTTTTTTAATAATTGTACAGCACCTCAGGCTACCACGTTTATGAAAAGGGCTCTGTAATCAGATTACTATTAATAATTGCTTCATAATAGTATACCTCTACAATAATAATAATAATAATAATTACTAAATTATTAAATAAAACTCACTTGAGTGTGTTGCCTTTGTAAAATCACTGTGTAAAAATAAAAAAAACCCCATATATATTAAGTCCACAGCCGCGTGTTGATTAGAGTCACCACTGAGTGGCGCTGTGGTGCATTAAAGGGGCTCAAAACTGAGTCCCAGAATCCTCCCAGATCAAATGCGTGTAATTGTGCTCAATTTGGCAACCGTACCATCCGCTCCAGTTAGGTTCAAGTCCCCATGTAGGAGGCTGTGCAGACTCTGAACTGTTTTACCTTCCAGTGTGGCACAGTTAGAGTTCTAATCCACTCAAACACGTGAAATACGATGGCGTTATTCTCATTATCCCTGAGAGAGGCCAGCGCTTACGCATCACTCTGATGTCACAGGTGGACTTTGTTATTATTTTTAGCACAGTTACGCTAGAGTTCAATAGGAGTAAAAACAGTCAGTGACCTCAGGCAGGTTCTACTGTTAATTACTAAAATCAAAACATATTCTCCTTCATTTTCCACAGATGTCACAGAAAATAAACAAACAAACAAACAAATAAATAAATTAATAATCCTGGCCTGAAAGTCCCAGAATGCAACACGGCCGACCAGTCTGACATCCGGCGCTCAGATCGTTTAGACCAGGGCTGTGGGCAATCCAAGCCATGGAGGGCCAGTGTTGGTGCAGGATTTTGGTACAACCTTTCTATCAGCAATTAAAAACGACCCCGCCCATGGTTCTAATCAGCTTTTGATTGGCTGATTAAGAGGTCAGTCTAAAAACCTGCACACACACCGGCCCTCCATGGCTTGGGTTGTCCCCACCCCGCCTTTAGACCTTGATGTACAGGCTGGTGAGCGACAGTGACGGCTTCGATGTCGGTGTCAATGTGAAAGACTTAGAGAGAGTGAGAGAGCTGAACAGGATTAAAGTGCTCCTGCATCGCTTTCTTTAGGTGGAGAGATGACCCTCAAGCCCTGCACTACTCATCACACAGCATTGTGGGTAATGCAGGAAGCAGGAAGCAGTTCCCACACTGAAAACACTTTAAGAGAGTTTTAAACCGTTTTCTTAGTAGTAAATGAATTCCGAGGCTCACATGCTGAGAGAGATCTTGACGCTCGAGTCGTTCAGGGTGGAGTTTCCCTTTAACATTTAACCTCTCTTCCTGTCCACGCCTCACTTAACCCCACATATGTCTTTCAATCTGGCAACCCTGCGAGATGAACCCCACCACCCCGTCCACAGACGCTCCAACACCTGCACACGTGAGTAGTCCCCACCCCATAACCCCTCCCGTCTCACGTGAGACAGCGCACAATCTGGCAACCCGCCAAGCTCCCACCCCAAGTGAAAATCCCTCTGAATGTCGAATTAATGAAAATCTGGCAACCAAATGCATTCAAATCAGTGAGGTTTTTCCAGATCTGGCGCCCGTGCATCAACCACCACCACCACCATCATCATCATCATCATCAGTCCCGGCGCGCGGGTGAGGTCGCTGTGTCTGAAGGCGCGCGCGCTGCGCACATGCACGCGCACACGCCAAAAGCAGACGAGACAACTGCGCACTGGAGCGTCTGCACATGGAGCCCTTCTCCTCCTCCTCACTGCCGAGCCTTTCTTTCCTGCTGGAGGGATGACAGTGCATGCACGCGCGCTCTCTCTCTCTCTCTCTCTGTGTCTCTCTCTCTGTCTGTCTTTTCTGGAATGTTGCAACCGGTCCCTGTGGATGCTGTTTCTTCATTCACACTCCAATAAGGATGGAGGGACAGACAGACGCAGAGAGAGAGAGAGAGAGAGAGAGAGAGAGAGAGAGAGAGAGGGGCGGATGATCACAAGGAGCTGTAACTTCACACAATATTTATTTCCGTCTCCACTTCTCTCCTTTTGTTTCCGCACCGGAACGCGCAGGAAGGAGCGCGCACACGCGGACACACAGGTAATACATGTGTGTGTGTGTGTGTTTGTGTGTGTGCAAGTGATCTTTTTAAAATGAGGTGTGTGTGTGTGAGAGAGAGAGACAGAGGTGTGTGTCTGAGGCTGGGGCTTTGCGGGCAAGCTGAGTGCCTTGGTTTCTCCATCAACTGGCCTACAAAGTCCCAGTTTCCGGCTCACTGGTGACCTGCAGCACTTCAGCAGCGCTCTGACCTTCACCTGGATGAGAAAAAGAGCCAGAAATATAGACACACACACACACGTTTCTGTTCCTGACCTGCGACTTTCAGTGCACCTTCCCACTCAACACAAGCTCTCATCATCATCAGATCTGATCAGCATGGTGATCTCAGCTAAACAGCCTTATTATTACTACTGTATTATTATTAGCATTTAAAATCGCAGACATCCCGGCGTTCTTTCTGTCTCCACATTCCTGAGCACGTTTCTCCCTGATTGCGTCAGCTCCGAGCAGGAGAGGAGCATGAGAGGAACTCGGACATGGCCTTGTTTCGTAGCTGCAGGTTAAAACAAACCCTTCCACCACCCTCAGAGCGGATCAGATGAATGATTTGGGGGAAGAGGTGAGCAGCATGTCCAAGTTCCTCACACACAGCTAAACTTGTGCACAGATGTTCCACAGCAGCCTCGGCGCTCTGTGACTTCAGCTCTGAGCTTCAAAAACCCGAAAGAAGAAGGTCCAGACAATAGGAACCCCCCGGATGTGTATCCTTGTTTATAAACCCCGGCGTGTGATGAGCACAAACCCCACATGCTCAGGATCAGTTAGGGGAGAAGGTCACCAAACTAAACCAACATGAGATCCGTTTAAAATCGTTAAACTACAAACACTCTGTTCAGGATCTGTTAAATATTACAGTTTAATTACGAAACAAGAATTATCTGTATTTTATAGCAGTATAAACCTACTGTAAAGTCATACTTAAAAACTGTTTGGCTTCATAATCATTTTACAAAGCTGTTTACTTATAAATAATAAATAGTAATAGAAATAAATAGTGTAGATATAAAAGGTGATTTATTAAAAACTACACCCCGAAATGTTAATTAATTACATTCATCATTTTAAATTGCGTACGAGAAACAATACAAATGTTTTATATAAATATTTCTATAACAGTTTCAGGCTGTAAACAGTGATGTGGAAGTTAGAAAACATTTTTAAGATAGTATTTGGACCCCTTTATAGGACACTAACAAACACTTGGAAATTCAAAACTTCAACCCGAGACTGTTATTGGAAGAGAGTACAAGACTTTTATTTTAAAATATCAGGCGCAATAGAGTTATCACATACAGCCAGTGTAGGGTCAAATTATTCCAAAACTTTATTTATATATATATATATATAAAAAGAAAAACACAACCTTAAAGGAGACTGTGTTTATGATGGGCGTAATCCTCACCGAGACGCATGGGGGACATTTTGATATCAGTTGAAGTTACCAAATAGGTTCTTAACCCAATAAAGGGATAACTGGGAACGTCATAATTGTTTTATAAAGCCGTTTATAAACGGTTAGTATATTTACAGAAATGTAACTAAGATGAAGTTCACACTCGAGTCACTGCAGCGTCGGTCGTGGTGTTATAAATTTATAAACGTTTGGATTTTACAGGGAGAGAAATAAGCACAGCGCACTTCAGTCATAAATTCAGTGAAAATGGCAGCAGTGTTGCACAAAGTGTCCAAAAATAAGTATTCATTAGCAAGAAAGTAAAAATGAGTTCATATTCAAAAAAAAAAAGAAAGACAGAAAGAAAGAAAGAAAGAAATATGTTTAAACAAAGTTCGCGCATGAACACCTGAGGACATATATAAAGACAATAGTGTGTAATTTGAGAATTGTTCTGCTCCCCATGGTTCCTATTATTGTTATTATTATGATTGTTGATTATTATTATTATTATTGACTTTGTTTTTTATTAAACAGCTAAAAATATTTGAACTCTTTAATGAAACATAATTCATGCAAAGTGCTTTTATTAAAAGTTGACACAGCACCTCCAAGTGAAGAACTAGAGCTCGGTTAAACCTTGAGAGATGTGAATAAAGCCGATATGACGCGTTTAGGGTGTTGGTGACCCTGCACAGGGGGCTGAGGTGGCACGTTGGGTGCAGCGTGCCTGCGTGGAGCAGAGGATTGTGGGAAATCTGACACTCAATCCTGACTTTAGTGGATGTGCCCAGTGGCAGGGAAGACGTCTGGGGATTTATCAGGGAAACCAGACGAGGATGCTGAGAAACGTGCTCCGAGACGCTCCAGCCTTTTATACGCCGCGTGTGTTGACTCATATATTTACACGTGTGTGTAATCGGTGTACAACCCTGTCTCTGCCCAGGAATAACCATAACTGTGTAGTGATTTGATATAAAAACATCACTGTGGTGGTTTTGTAAACCGCATGCCGTTTAAGGAGTAAAACACTCCGTGTCGTGCTCTTATAGGAAAATAATCAACACGGCTGTGCCGTGATGACGAAGCGGCGTCACTGGTAGCGCTCCGACGTCAATCACGGTCCTGTTATAGCGGGTTCTGGTTCCTCCTACACTACAGTGACTGCTTAACCGTCCAGCAGTAAACGTGTGTAATGGTTAAAATGGAGAAAAGCTTTTCATGATGTGAGGAGAAACGTGTTTATCTGGCACTTAGGGAAGGAGTCTCCAGTGTCAGAGGTCAAGCTGTAACGTGTGTTTTTTGTGATGTCTTCTGGACAGACAAGTTCAACCCCAACCTGACACAACCGTCTTTCTGTGAAAGGAGTGTTCTCTTTATTTTTTATAAACTATAACGCTGACTTGGCAAAAGTTTTGGCACTTTAACCGTTATCCTCACCTCCAACACCGTGATAAGAGAGTTACTCATCACGTAGCTCACGTCTAGACCAAACCTGTCGTCCCTGCATCTCATGATTTAGACACAGCTCAGGTCTGTTCTGTGAATCCGACCGGACTGTTAGCCATGTGCTAACCGTATGTTAGCTTGAGAAACCTGTATTCTGTGCAGTCTTTCCAAATGAATAATTCTCTATGAGGTTTGTTAAAAACGTACATGTTCGCTGTTTGGACTTCTCTAACACACCTGTACAAACCTGTCTGTGTCGAATCAGCAGGGATTATTAATTCATTTAATCCACTTTAGCGCTCTCACACACACACACACACACACACACACACACACACACACACACACACACACACACACACCTGTGGATTTGACATTGCGTTGCTCGTCACAGCTTGTCAAATCAGTTTATTTAAGCTAGATAGTTTACTGTTTAGTCTAATGACACTTGGCTTACTGACCTGAGATGTAAATCATGAGACTCAAAACCTCTGTGTATATATGTGTGTGTGTGTGTGTGTGATAGTAAAATAATCAATAAGAGGTTGGTGTAATTGAGCCGTGTTCCTGTTGCCACCCAGAAGGTGATTATTTTCCTATAACAGCACGCCCCCAGGGATTTTATTCCTCTTATACATTAATTTAACAATTAAAACGAATTTATTAACGAGTGCCGCGTCATTTGTGAAAGCACACGAGCCACAGGAAAAAAAAAAACTTGCACAGAAACTACAAAGAGGAGAAAACTCATCTGTCCTGAAGATGAAGAAATGTGCCACTTACTGCTTTACCTCTTGACACTGGAAACTCCTTCCATACACGTTACATGAACTTCACCCTACAAATCAACAACTGCATGTTTTTAAACTAGTTTATGTGGCGCGTGCGCTGTGCACGTCCCTGTGAATGATCCGTCACCACGGAAACGATAACGTCTTAAATTAGACCCAGTGAATTAACACAAACGTGCGCAACTGTACGAGCTGCTGTTCTAGAGAATTAATCAACACCTCCTGACCAATCAGAGCCCGGAACTCAGCAGCACTGCAGTGTCCCGTCAGCTTGTTTAATTTTTAACTTCAGACAAGTATGTTTTTGATCACAGTGTTAAATAAATGCACTGCTGTGTTCACTCTGCCTCCGCGGCATACGGTCTCGATCCTGACGCAGATCAGGATTTCTCACGTGAAGCCATGGGCACATCTTTATGTTCAGTCAAACGTCCATAATTATGTGAAAAACATTTCCTATACACGTGTCCACACCGAGGAGCGTTTGAGGCCAGTCAATCTTGGGGATGCAGGAACAAAACACATGATCACAAGATGTTGACGATGAATCAGCATGACATTTTTTTACTTCCTTCTAGTGACATTGAAAGCCAGTGCTCCCAGCTCATGACCACGTGCAAAGATCCTTCTAAACCACAGCGCTGTGCTTTATATTTTATCAATCTGTGGTGACAGAAAACAGCGTTATTAGCCGCCTCATGAAGCTCGATGCTCAGCGGAACGAAACGGTGAGCGAGGAAACTTTATGAACCTCGTTAATGTTTGAGGAGGACGCCGACACACCCACACTGTCACATGGGGATTTACAGAAAGGTGACTTGGAAATCACGTGTGTGTGTGTGTGTGTGAGAAAGACATGACGTGGAGAATGAGGCAGCAAGAAAAGTGAGGGACTTTTAGGGGCAGCTGTGTTCTGCTAACTCAGTCATAATGCCCCTGAAAATCCTTATTGCTCTTGCAATGCTCAGCAATGATGACGACCCCACAGGAAAGTCTGCGCTTCCGAATCCCACACAGCGGGATTTCTGGATCCTGGGATTCCGGATCCGGTGTGTGACTGTAATAGGAGATGTTTGAGGCAGTTAAATGTCTCCCGTATGTGTGTTGTCCTCATTTATGCCCATGATTCATCTCCTCATGTTAGATATCTCATTTTCTTACTCATTTCTCTGTTCATCTCCCCTCGTTTCTCTCTCACTGACTTTTCCTCTGTCTAGCTCTGTCTATGTGTGTGTGTGTGTTTGTGTGTGTATGAGAGCATTTTGGGAATGCGAATGGGGGAATACCAGACTGATCTCCAGCTTTGTCTCCCCAACACATATAAAGCTATTCTGCCTCTGGACTGAGAGAGAGAGAGAGAGAGAGAGAGAGAGAGAGAGAGAGACTGATCCTGTGTGTGTGTGTGTGTGTGTGTGTGATGATGGTGGATGACTCAGGCTCATGCTCTTCTCTGTACAGAGAGAAAAAGGGGGAAGACTGACTCATCCAAACATGTGGAATCTCATACGCTGGTCACATGACCCGGCCTGCTCCGCTTCTGATTGGTCGCAGCGCTGGATCGAGATCAAGCAGACCTTCGTCCTTTTTTTTTTCTCCCCCCTCTCCCCACACGAACCCACATTCTTCATTAACAATAATTCAGTGCTTTTAAGGAGGACGAACAGGAGCGAAACCTTAGCGCCGAGTGTCGTTTTCTCTGGAGGAAAACGTTTCTCGAAGTTCCCCAGGTTTGCACAGACCTCTCGGTTAGAGTTCAAGCTTCAGAATTATAACAGATGAGGAAAAGATTTTGTGACATATCTGGCCCGTGCGTGACCTGATGTTTACACTCCAGTGAGTCCTTAAACACTCAGTGGATGTAAAGTCAAATAAAAGTGCATTTTGTTCGCACCAAGATCTACAGATTCCAATAATTATGACGCATGGTTTTATTTCAAGTATACCTTTTTCCATTCCATCCATTCATTTTTTTTTTTGTACTTTATTAAAAATCTGATTTGGCTCACAGACTTGGCGAGGGAGCAGATGAACCCCAAAGGCCTTTTTAAAATCCACCTTTAGCAAGGGTGCCAATAATTCTGTGTCTGTCTGTATAGAAAATGATGCCGGTCAAGGATGGAGTGTGTATACAGTGTAGATGTGATTAAATATATATTCGTAGCGTTGCAGAAGTCGTTTTAGAGACGTGGCAGAGGGACACAGCGTAATAAACCAGAGGACTGTTTTTCTTCTACCAAAAACGCCCGTTTTGTTTATATTCTCTGTTTTTGCGAGACGGTTTCCCACTAAAGCTGCATCAGAGTAATTTATGCGAGTACTGATGGGAATTACGTTTTTTCTCTCTCTCCCCCTTTCTCACAGTTTAAAAATTCAGATAATTGAGTTATAACTTTGTTTTGAGATTAATCCGTAACGCGAGTGAAAGTGTCCCGAGCGCTGACGGTTTCTGGAACGGTTACTCCAAACGTTTGCAGTTTATCACCACAGCAAATATGCACTTTGGGAAGTTTTGCACTGTCTTCAGGCTTCATTTCAACAAACGTTGCTGTGTTTCCTGATGATTTATCATCTTCCTGAGCTTTTAAAAACACCCCAGGCACGGAGGATACTTGTGTAGGAGAAAAAAAAAACCAAACACAAACGCTATAAGTTTTTTTTCCCTTTACAGAACGACAGCGTGGATAAAAAAACAAAAAACAAAACAAGTGCGGGTTTTCTCCTGTGCTCGAGTCAGCTAACACACCCAGAACCGACCGGTGGAGATTCCACTGAGTGGAGCGATGGGGGTTCATGAGTCATCGATGGATTGGAACACGCCCTGTGAACGCACGGCAGGTAGAAGCTCCAGGCCCTCCTTCCTCCTCCAGCCGTTTGGGTGTGGGACGAGTGGCGCTGAGGAGGGGAGGGGGGGAAAAAAAAAAAAAAAACGGAGAGGAGTAAACATAACTGACAAAGGCAGGGGTGAACGAGTGCAGCCCCCCCACCTCCTTCTCTCCCTTGCTTTTCCCTGCACACTCCTCCACGAGCCCCTTGAGTGAAAAACCGACCCAACCTGCTCCGTGCAGAGGCTCGTTCGTGGAAACCTCGTCTGACGGCCTCTTGTGCAAACAGGAGAGGTTAGAGTGCGCTTGTTGTGGTCGTTTCGATCCTCGGGCGTTGTCCTGCTGTAATGCATCGCACTCGAACTTCAACACTTTGTTGCTAAAATGCACAGATATTTATTTTACACGTGCCAGCGAGGTATTTTCTGCTCCCACTTCCAGAAGTGACCTCATTCCATTCCGGGAGCCGCCGCTGAGGCCTGGAGCGTCCGCTCGTGTCGAGGCTGGAACGGAATCTCACAGCGGGAAGTGATTTGGAGCTCGGCGAGCGTCCGGCTCGGCAGCAAGCAGGCTTTCGCGCATTAGGGTTGCACAACGTGCCTGAATATGGACGTGCAGGCTGCGTAAACAGTGCACACTTGGCTCGAAGGAGTGTGTGCTTTCACCACCTTCGCCTCACACTCCACTTCACCCTGACCGCCGCGCCATTCACACCCTGTAACTGCACACTTAATACAGCGCCAACAAGCAGCAAACATTTCTGACTACACCGTTTTAACGTGTGCAGTCATTTACTAGTCTAATACACACCACAGACAGAGTAGTTTTTTTGTACTTATTACCAAAACAAGTAACTCTTACTGAGCATTAACGAAATCTCTGCCATTACACAACTTTTTATCTAGCTTGGTTTATGCTGGTTGCTATTTTTGTCACAAGCTAGCGATGACATCCTCATCCTGGGTTTAAATTTTAAGCGCCTGGAAGCGGGCCGACCCAGGGAGTCGCGTGGGAAGGAAGTGGGCGTGTCTCGGTGCTCACAGAAGTGGAACAATCTTCGAATCATGAAACCGTTCGCATTCGCAAAATTCACGGCACCAAGCGCTTAAAACGTGTGAAATCTGAACCTAATCTCAATCACTTGTGAGCTGCGTCAGATGGCAAGCTGTTCACTCTTAATCACAAGGAAAAATTCCATCAAATCTATAATGTTTCATTAACCCTTTATAGGTCACTAACTGAAATGCTTGGAAATTCAAAATTATAAAGTTTTATAAAACTTTATATCGGAAGAATTTTCCAAAACGGTATACAGACGCTTCCCGAGTTCCGATGGCCCGACTTACGATTTTTCGAAGTCACGATGACTATTGCGATCCACTAAAAGTTGTAGAATATTTAGAAAATATTTAAGATTCGTGCGCCGGCAGGCCAGTGTAACAGCGTATGACGTACGTATGCACCTCTCCCCTATCCCCCTGTCCACTGTGTAATCCCATTGTAACCCAGGCTTGTTCTGTCTAGCTGGGTCATGATGTATTCAGGTTAGCTACTAGGGTTTGTGTTCTCCGTTTTGTTAGATCTGTGGTATGTATTTACATCTGTGCTGATTTATGGAAAGT
>JAQLOM010000035.1:27761528-27774859 GCA_030068315.1 Chrysichthys thysi | reverse complement strand
ACACACACACACACACACACACACACACACACACACACACACACACACACACACACACACACACACACACTCTCGAGGACAAAGATTATAAAAAAATTCTGAAATTGGAAATTGCTGTTTAGAATAAAGATCACATTATAATAAAAGGGGTTTTTGTAGAAGCAAAAAAATATAATCTAAATGGCTCTTTGGACACAATAAAGGTTGATGGTTGAATGCAGAACTGTACAATAACAGCACAGGTTCCCAACTCTGGTCCTGGAGCGGTGCCTGTCCTGCATCTTTTAGTGTTTTCCCTTCTCCAACATTCCCCCTTTGCATTGGATTCGTTGAATCAGGCGAGTTGGGAGCAAATAAATACACACAGACACACACACACACACACACACACACATACACACAAACAAATAAAAACACACCGGTAGCATGTTCCACATTGAACCCTAGCTATACCCATCTACTACCATCCATAAAGTCCCTGCATAATGTTTATGTAAACATAAAATGATTCACCTAGTTCACAGTTTGATATGATTCATGATTCTGGGGTAATGATTCAATTTTCAAATGATCTTCTCGGCAAAAAAATATTTTGTTGCCAAAAACAAAAAGAAGAAAAAAGCAACATTTCCCTATTCTTTATCGACTTAAATATTCCTTATTTTAAATCAAATAGATATACCCTCGTTTCTTTTTCTTAAACAATTTGCAAGCATTTGGAAACGTCGGAGAAACCAAGTTAGCCAAGATATTCCTTTCATTAAAAATGAAAAGAATTTAATAAATAGGTCTTTTCTTTATCATTATAAACACGTGTGAAGGCCACAGTCGATTTAAACACAAAACAACTTCCTCTATACAACAGCTTCTCTTTCCTCTAGCTTTTATACATCCGTAAAACAGCCGACTTCTTCTTGGATCCACTTGAACAGTCAATCACAAAAAAGCTCGTTCCCATTAGAGATCTAGTTTTTCCATGCGTTTTCACAGCATTAGAGACGTCACATGTATTCCCACCCTGTCTAAATAGCACAATTACAGATAGGAAAAACAAAAGGTGAATCCTGGGTCTTTTTTTTTTCTTTCTCCAATCGATGTGAATCCCTTATCAATTTTTAACCTTTGCCTCCTGACACTACATACTGCCCTCTCCCACCTGGAGAAAAGGGATACGTATGTGAGAATGCTGTTTGTAGATTACAGCTCAGCATTCAATACCATCGTTCCCTCGAAGTTGGACAGGAAACTGCAAGACCTAGGACTGAGCAGCTCTCTCTGCAGCTGGATCCTCAACTTCCTGTCTGACAGACGCCAGATGGTCAGACTGGGCAGCATGACCTCATCCTCTGTCATAATGAACACTGGTGCTCCACAGGGGTGTGTACCGAGTCCTCTCCTGTACGCACTCTACACCTACGACTGCACAGCTACTAACAGCTCCAACATCATTGTGAAGTTTGCGTACGACACAACAGTGGTGGGTCTAATCACCAACGGCAATGAGACGGCATATAGGGAGGAGATCAGTGCCCTGACTCATTGGTGCCAGGAGAACCATCTCACTCTCAATGTCGCTAAGACTAAAGAGCTGATCGTGGACTTCTGGAGGTGTAGAGGTGCACATACCCCCATCACCATCAACAGCACTGCTGTGGAGAGAGTGAGCAGCTCCCGTGTACTGGGTGCTCATTTAGCAGAGGATCTAACATGGTCAGTTCATACGGACAAAACGATGAAGAAGGTGCAGCAGCGCTGCTTCTTTCTCAGGAGACTGAAGCGATTCGGCATGGGCCCTCGCATCCTCAAAACCTTCTATCGCTGTGCCATCGAGAGCATCCTCACAGGAGGCATCACTACCTGGTACGGCAACAGCACCACCTACATCCGCAAAGCTCTGCAGAGAGTGGTGCGATGTTCCGAGAGGATAATTGGAGGTGAGCTTCCCTCCCTCCAGGACATCTACAGGAAGCAGTGCCTGAGGAAAGCGAGGAGGATCATCAAAGACCCCAGTCAGGATCTGCTAAAGCTACTTCTGTCAGGCAGGAGGTATTGCAGCATCCGATCACGAACAAGCAGGCTGAGGGACAGTTTTTCCTTCAGGCTGTCAGACTGCTGAACACTGAGCACCAATTACTTCATCGACATTCCATTTTTGCCACTTTACTGACACTGTCACTTTTTGCGCTCCACACTGCACATAATGCACAGAATTGCCTTTTGCACAGACTGAACATTTTCCTTTTGATATACATTTACACACATACACACACATACACATGTGCATATATAAATAAATATAATATATATTTTGTATTCTGTAGTCAGGTTCACAAACATTTATACATATATACACCTACTCATGTGCATATTCTCTGTACACCACTATTGCTTGGGAAGCTTGCACACAAGAATTTCCCTCACATGTGCTGTACCTGTGTACCAGTAATGTGATGTGACAATAAAAGTGATTTGATTTGATCATCCAGAGATCAGGCCAGGACAGTCCAAGAGAGCAAAATTAGCCATGCTGTCTGGGTGAGAGGAGCACACTTTCGCTCCCGTCTGTCACAGTAACAGTACAGAATTGTTGGCATCTGTAAGCTCATGTATAAGAAAGAGGGCAGATGGCAGTTTCCTCTAAATGCATTAAGCTGCCCTATGAAGCTCCTGGAGCATTTGAAGAGATTAGCTCCTTCACATTCCTCAGAGAAAGCACAAGTTCATGCCATCCTCAATGGCTTGTAGCTGTCGTGTCAGAGAGTTAGCCATGCTACATTTATGTACTATGTCTATATGCATGCGTGTTATATTGTACATGCCAACATACACGTTGATTTATGCACAGATGATGCAAGACCACAAAAGGAAAAGATCCGACAGGCCTTAAAAACAACAACAACAACGCACGAAGCTCCTGCACTTTCAGTCTTTCAGCAGTGACTAAAGCACAATTAAACTTGTACTTATATAGTGATTTTAACAAGAGATATTGTCATAAAGCAGCTTTACAGAAATCCAGATGCAGATTGCATCTGGATGATTCATTAGCGTGATGCTCGTGCGTTAGTGCGAAATGGGAAAAGACACAGAAAACCAAATATGAGTAAGAAAACTGATGCGTGGAGAGAGAGGAATACTACAGAAACTCATCATTACACTGATGAGACATGTTCTCCTTCTCATTCAGGTCCATCTTCAGCTGTTCGCTTTTACCATGCTGCTACTAGCTGTGTTTTGCAGCAATTTAAAAAATGTGGACTTTTTTTTTTTGCATTTTATTGGGTATAGCATGAATCTGTGATGAAGAAAGTTTGCCCAGGGTCAACACAAAGTGCCTCATTGTGTAAACATCGATAGAAAAATCCCTCTCACCAGTAGGCACTCTAAACTTAAGATCAGTTAAAAAGAGAAGGGGCTGAATACTAATGCATGTAGATTAAAATACTGTACTATAAAGGAGCTCCCACTATGCCAGCCTGTTTTCAATCAATCAATCAATCAATCAATAAAATTCCTGCTATAACGTGACACACAATATTCGGTTCTAGTGCACAGAATTGAGACTGCCATCTACAGTGACTTCTAATCTGAAAACCAGGATAATCATCTCCTCACACACACACACACACACACACACACACACACACACACACACACACACACACACACACACACACACAGTGGCCTAGTTGGACATACTCTTATTAGACACAAACGGCGACGTGTGCGCACTACACCAAGCTTCTCGAACAGAAATGAAGCAACATCAGATGTGCGCCAGCATCCCTGCCAGCTATTTCTACACACGCTTTTAAAACAGCTGACAGTTCCTCCAGTTCCCCTTCACCGTTATACCCAGATTTATTTGACCCTACTGCATCTTGTGACACTAATATTTTTTAAAGAAGTCCTTCTTTGTCTTTGGAAACCCAGTAAACAGAGCAACGGGAGAAATTTAATTATGACACCAAACCGTGTGACTCAGGAATGACTCGGGACGGAGCAGAACTGCAGATCCACAACCAGCTTCTATATTTCTTAATGCATGTATGCATGCTTGACCTTTATGTAACCAAGAAGACTCCTAAAAATAGTAAACTTCTTGTTTTTGCTTCTTTGGTGTATGATTAAAGTTTTAAAAGGAATAGGAAACAGGCTAAGGCTCAAAAAACCCCACAATATTTTAAATATTTCACAAAGTACTACATAGTTCTTGTTGGAACAGAAAGCATTTTAAGGCTTAAAATATGCCTTTGTCACAAACATTCTGCATATTTATTAGAAACATTATGAAATCACAACTCCACTTTCGCAGTGAATATTTGTGAATGTCTGCATTGTGAATAGCCTTTAAAAGAAAAGGGGAAAAAAAGAAACGCTTTGAAACTAATTTAGAAGACCTGATTGCAGATTTGAGCCTGCATCCATTCTTACTTGGTTTTTAAATAATTTACAATACTAAAACAATACGGCTCGTAGCTAACATCCAAAATATCGGGTCACCCAGCAGCACATGCAAAAAGTTCCAGGATAAAAATGCAGTGCAAGGTTTAACGCAGAATAAAAGTGAACTGGTGCCTCCACCTACAGGCTGAATGTGGTCAGTACACTTTAGAACCAAATCACAGGGCACCTGCTCATAAATTTGCATGGAACTTTGACATGAACTCATTCAATTATCAGATTGAAATCAATGCATCAGCATAGGACTGGAGCTCATCTTTTGGTCCCAGGCGTTCAGTCAGAATAGCCTGTTCCCACGCTGCCAAATTGAAGAATAGCGACAAAGAAATCCACACAAGTGTTATCCGATAATCTACAGCAGTGCACACACGGGACGTTCACATTTTATTTCTACTTATGAAATAGAGACAAAATCTATCAATTTGCAATAATATTTTTATTAATAAAACATTTCACGGCCATTTAATAAATATTTACAGGTGCCTTTTGGCTTGTTATGTAAATCTCAATAACTTCCTGTTGTATTAAAGTACAATATTAAAACACAGCAATGAACAGCGCTGTATAAAAGATCTTACGAATGTAACCTACATATCGCATCCCTGCGATAGAGCACCTGAAATCTAAATTCTTTATTCGTTACCTCCTAAAATCTTTCCATTGCTTTGCCGCTTAGAGGCTCCTTACCATCATTACTGCCTCACCCTTCCCAGAATCCTCTGCGCCAAACAGCAAAGCGCCATGTATTCAATATTCTGCAAATGGTTCAGAACAATCCAGCGACATCCTAAGCCATAGATTTTAAATTGCAACGTGAAACTGAAGACCGTTTGTCCAAGTATCGACATTTTAGGTTTTCACCCAGCTGTTCCGCTTACGTATAGTTATCCTGTATGTAATGAACCAGAATCGGCCTTGGCCTTATCGTGGGCGGCCATGAAGGTCAGACAAGTTAATGCAGTTTGCTCAAAGCTTCCACGTGAATGAAGAAAAAATTGGAGATGGGTTTCGAAGGAACCACCAACAATGAATCTGTGAAGGCTTCGCTGCATAGAGAGCTAGCCGGTAGCACTCATGCGCTTTCTAAAGGAAGACAACGAACAGTGTGCGGTCTTCTTTTACATCTACAAGATTAAGATCCAAAAACTCATGAGAACAATTTGATGGACTCTTTAAAGGGGGTTATCATTGACTCGGGAGAAAGACTGTTTATATCTGAATTCACCAGCAAAACAAATACACACCTCCCGCCAGGGCTCCTTCAAAAGCCCCGCCTTCCAAAGTTATGGCCAGGCAGTGCCAACTAATCAAGCCACCCCCATCTACCCCCTCCCCTGTAATTGGTTGGTTGTCCGCGTGCACACGCTGGTTGCCAGCATACCGTGAGGAGATATTCTCTGAACTGTGTTAGTGTTTTATCATAGCATCAATGATTGCACCTTTAAACAGCTGGTAATAGTTTAAATCCCCCCCTTTTTAAAACAGCTCTTACAAGATGATATAGTTGAGATTGTTAGAAAGTGCCAGAGGTGAGATTCAGAAGAGAACATCCTCTACATATGCACTCTAACCTGTAGTTTATTTGGATAGGGATACCAATATACCAGTTATTAAAGTAAATAGTGTACAGTAAGTGTGTACAGAGTACATAATGAATCTACATGTGTTTATGGTATGAAGTATTCACCAACCTGTACAGGCACTTTGTCCAACTGAGTGTGTGTGTGTGTGTGTGTGTGTGTGTGTGTGTGCAGACAGGATAATAAAAACTTACCTGACTTGAAAAAGTATTTCAAACATACAACTTTCCTTAAGAGACAAAATTCTCAGAATTCAAGACATTTATTTCGTGTGCAATAAGCACTTTACACCCAAAACCAAACAGCTTAACTTAAATATTTCAGAGCCAACTGCGCTGAATTCTGGACGCATAAAACACGTGACCTAAACAGAGTATCTAAATCACTAAATTCAGAAATTAAAGTCCATTATTTCACTATTTTACTTAAAACATCATAAAAGAAAGAAAAATGCATTAAAAAAAAAACTAAACAAATGAAACACCCTTAACGCATCACTAAAACAGAAGCTAAATTAGCTGAAAAAACAAGTTAAATTACAGTTAATTCGGGCTAATCTAAAAGGACCACCCCTTTCTCTTTTACCACTGGAATCATGGGAAATGTTTGTTTACTCGTCGGCGTCGGCGAACTGGTCCATCTCGAAGCAGGAGACGTTGCGGATCCATTTGACAGGAGGAGTGTGGTGTGTGGAGGGGTCATAGTGCTGCTGGTGCGCTCTCGGGGCGTGAGGAACGGAATACAGGCTCATCTCACGCAGCGCCACCTTCAGCTCGTCCTCAGCGTCTGCACAGAAAACCAACAAGGAGTTACAGGTCACGGGGTTCATACGCCGCCAAAAAAAGACCATACTGTGAACTTTCAGTCAGTGCACAGAATTATGGAGCTGCCTTCAGTACGTGATGCTCCTTCACGATTTTCCAAAATACAAGGAATGTTGGAATGGTGATAAAAAAGGGCAATAATTAATAAACATCACATATTCAGTGGGTCAGATTACCATAAGGTGTCTTATAGCTCATTTCTTTCCCCTTGTGCTCCTCCATTCGGCGTGAGGACTCCTCGATCTCCCGCTCCCAGTCCTCTTCTTGAGGAACACAAGCCGTCCCTGTGTGAACCAGAGCGAAAGTCGCCTTGTCCGTCTTCCTTTGCCACTTAAAGCGCTTTCTGTTGCGCCATGTTCTCACTTTGTCCTGAAGTCCATCATGGGCTGTTGGTGTTGAAGTGAAAGCATGTGATGATGGATGCCTACACTTGGACAAGGCTTGGGGCATTTTATGCCATCGACCTGCAAAAACAAAAAACATCATTCATTTTAGAGAATTAGGAGCTGAACATGGAGCAAAACTTGATGTTTTGGAACAAACTGAGCTCTCTGGATCCACCAAAACAGGGGGGTGAATGTTTCTCAAGGACCACATGGAGTAAAAAGTAGCCTTTAACAGACTTTTATATACATTATCAGGGATTCGAGGGTGTTGAAGTTCTTTCAGATGGATATTAGTCATTTTACAAACACATTCCTTTAAAGAATGAGTGACTAAGCAAAGCAGAAAAACAAAACAAGGAATTTTTAAGCGTTAGCCACCTACAGTTAGCTGACAAAACACGTTTAGTCGACAAAATTTGTCCCGAGCTAACAATTCTGATTTTTTTAAACGCTCAGTGAACCACAAAATGGTAAGAAATAAAAAAAAACTTGCTTATATTTAGTCAAACAATTGTATCTTCGCCACAAAAATCCACAAAACTCACAAATACGATTCTAGAGCCTTCAGGTAAACCCGTTAGCCGAGCCAGCTGCTTTTTTTTTTTTAACCTCACGCGCACATACCGTTTGAAATTTGAAATTTGAAACTTAAAGTCACTTTCCGTCCGTTAAACTCGCAGCTCAAGGAGTCGACTCCGACGTGATGGGAATTGATTCAAACTATATTTTGGAACCTGCACTTAAAGTAACAGCTCGCTAATGTCAGATCTTTAAATTAAAGATTATAAACTGCACATTAATGGTTATTTAGCAGTACAACGTGGAGTGATGTACATCTAAAATCAGTTCACTGGCTAACGTGGAGGTTAAAGCTTTACCTGACTCTCCAATCAGCTCCTTTGAATCTTTAGCCTTTGAATCCTTCACACCGTCGTTCTTGGCGTATTTCTACTGCATTAAATTTAACACATTGCTTTGTTTTCTGCTTTCTCCAGCGTGAAACTTCCAGTTTTTCGACTTAAAGGAAGCAACTCTCGAATATCAAAGCCCAGAGTCGAAGAATCGACTCCTTTTTTGACTCCCTGTGCCCATGTACAAGCTTGCATTCTCATTCTGTTTAGGTTTATTTTTTTAACTCTTCACTGTGAACAAGATAAAATTAATGATTAATTTCATTCTCCACACATAACATTTTAGCTTCAAAATTTGATTAACCATTATTTAAAAAAAAAAAAAAAAATAATAATAATAATACATTTGCCAGTTAATCCCAGGTCAACCTGGGAAATTATTTAGGTAGCCTCTTGTCATTTAGCTAGTTAATTAGTTTCCTCCTGTGATTGGTTGAAACACCACCTGACCTTTCCAAATAGGACAGGTGCATTCTGTGTCCTGAACAATTGAAGTATTTCTTACCATATACAGTACATCTCAAAAAATTTGAATATCATGAATGTTCAATATTTGTTGTCACTCATTACAGAAAGTGAAACTCATATATTATATAGATTCCTTACACAGAGTGGAATATTTCTTGTACTTTGGTGATTATGGCCTACAGATAATGAAAACCCAAAATTCAGTGTCTCAGAAAATTAGAATATTACATAAGACCAATAAAAAAAAAAGAATATTTTAAACAGAAATGTCAGGCTTCTGAAAAGTATGTTCATTTCTATGCATTCAATACTCGGTTGGACTCCTTTTGCATGAATTACTGCATCAGTGCGGCGTGGCATGGAGGCGATCAGCCTGTGGCACGGCCGAGGTGGAATGGAAGCTCAGGTTGCTTTGATAGCGGCCTTCAGGTCATCCGCATTGTTGGGTCTGGTGTCTCTCATCTTCCTCTTGACAATACCCCACGGATTCTCTATGGGGTTCAGGTCAGGCGAGGTTGCTGGCCAATCAAACGGAGTGGACCGAGGCTGGCAGTTTATATACCGACTCGATGGATTGTTTTAAAAAATGACAAGCAAGAAACCACACACTGAATTTAGATTTTATTGCCAAAATTCTAGCCAAAAGTTACATTCTACTCATCTTCAACCTGCTAATGTTGACTCAGACATGTACCAAATGGCACAGCATATCCCATTTGGAAAGAAAAAAAAAAAAAAAAACAAAGAAAAGAAAACACGTAACAATACTCCAGTTTACATTAATAAATTAACAAGATGCTAATCTGGACATTTATATTGTTCCTGTGTATGAAACATTTATACAAAAGTGCAGGTCAACAATCAGAATGAGAAAATTGATTAGCAAAGGATTAAAGAAGGTAAAAGTGGACGTCATAAGCCACAATAACTGGTTAACGCACGACTCCTGCTTTAACCCGGCTAGCATTCAGCTTCCGTCGCTAACGTAGTGGTATTATATTGCTTTTAGAGCTAGTAGATATTTTGTGAAAAGGTGAAGGGTAATCTATACGATAGAGGTGTGGGGAAAAAATGAAATGTGTGGTATAGAAAATGAGTACGAATTACACATACCTATACAGTATTTACAGTTTGTTTAGAAATTGCACAGAAATGGGGCGTGATTCAAAAGGGTGCAAGACAGCTAAACAATCAGCAGGGCTGTCGGTGGGGTTGCTTACACAAAAAAAAGGCACAAATACTTAAAAGAAACTAAATATGCCGATGTGTTCCTAGTGCAAAGGTAAGCTAGCTCAGTGGATGCGAGACAACTTTGCCTTGCATAAAAAAATATAGCTTGAATAAGTTAGTGGGAAAACCGAAAAAGGAGTGTTGCAACTCAGCAAAACTGACCCAGCCACCAAAAACATTACAGACCCATTTTAACGACGTGCCAGTCCCAAAACCGAGCCGATACCGGCCACTGAGATGTAAATAACCTTTAAGAATGTAATTAAAGGTGAAACTTTGGCTAAAAATGAAACGTACGCAAAGTTCCTCCCACCTTAAATAAACCTGACAGGGGTCATCGATATCTGATTGGTGCGTCGTTATCCAATTATAGCCAATTGGCGTAACAGACTAATTAGCATTAGACTGAAAAATAAGGGAATGCTGCAAATGAAAACACGTCTGAAATAAAGAGAAAACCCAGAACATGATGATTATGATTATGATGACAGGGTGGATGTCTGCTTCAGATGCATTCTTCGTAACAGCTTAAAACCAGGAAGCACTTGTGCACATTCATGACGCCAAGTCTACATTCAGATGCCGCGCTTACTAACCAGGCATGTGCCGATAATCGATTATATGATATACCATGATGACGAGGGTGCGCAATATTACTGAGAGTCATTTCGAGGCAGGCAGCTTTTACTGTGGAAGCTGCTGTGCTCCTGAGAAAGTCTGTGATTCAAAAATCTTCTAAAAAAGCCCTTATTTGGGAGTGATAGAATCCAAATGCAGAATTGTTTAAATGTATGCCAATGAGAACAGGCAGAAATATTGCAGTATCAGGTGAAAATGTAATGTAAAGTCCTGATTACACTGAGTGACTGGGACTTCTGGGTCAAAAGGGGTGGAGCTAAAGTTAAATCAATCAGCCAATCACAAATGTGATCAGGTGACCAACAGAAATGGTTTGCTTCAAGTCTCTTCTTTTGTGTAAAATGACTTTCAATTATGAATATATATTTGTTTCAGCCTAACGCTAGCTAGACAATTTTTGCCGTATTAGCAGTGTTAGCATTAGCTATAGAGTGCTAACCGGTGCCGGATACAGGACCCTAAACTTTCGTTCGTCGTAATAAAACCAGTCCCTCATGACACGGCGTCAAGCCATAATCAAGTCTGTAATTGGTAGATTTGTTCAACCTTTAGCGCCGCCCCTTACACCGGTCATGGTAAAATCAGGTTGTGCTTTATTCATCAACTCCTTTTCCATCACACACTTCCGGTTTCCGTCTCAGACACTGTCTCTGACTTGCATTTCCTGTCTGATCAACGTACTTAACGCCATCCCCAAATGAGCAACTCTGAGGTGAGCACTTAGAACAAAAAAAATATCCAAAAAAAGGTCACAGTTCTCTGGAGACACTTCCTTCATCCCACTGTTCCAGTGACCGTTCCATCAATCCGTCATAAACAGCACCGATGACGAATAAGTCCAGGACGTCCTGAAGGTTCACAAAGGAAGCATGAACAACACACTTCACAGCAGGAAGTTCAAATCCTTTTGGAAGAACATAATTCCACCTCCAGGGCAGCAGTGGGCGACAATTGTCCAGTTTTTAAGTTTTAAATACTAAGCACCTATTTTTAGTACTTAATCTCCAAGATGGAAGGGTTGTGGTCAAGAATGTTTAATATAATCTTGTCCATGTACTGCCTGAGACGGACGTTGATCTCCTCCTGCTCCTTCAGGGCTTCCATTAACTGTGGACAGACAGACAGACAGACAGACAGATGAGACGATTCACACCTGAACATCTAGTGCACACCATGCTGCACCAGAGTTTCCATTACTCGTTAACAACATGTGGGTCAAAGCTCCAGTACAAAATAAAAGACACTAAACAGCTTTGTATTTCAGGTTCCTTTCAAAGAAATCTGACGCATTTTAGCGGCGCAACAAGATAATCCAAGGAACTCCGGGGAGAACAACATACCTGGTCACGTGAGGCGTTGTCAATTTCGGCAGCCAAGGACTGAGCTTTCGTCTGCGTGGCGATCAGGTTCTTGGCTTCGTGGAGACTCAGACTGAGGATCTGACCATTGAGCTCTTCGTTTTGTTCACGGAGTCTCTGGTTCTCCTGCAAGGTGGCAAATTGCAGTATATACACATAAACCCAATGCTAATCTGAAATCAGTTCTCATAACAAGACACCACGCTTGCAAGCTCTCTCTCATCTGATTCGTAAAGCGTTTTACTTCTGACCTGAGATCAGCGCTTGTATGACTTATTCTAAAAGAGCAGCACCAGTTCTGATCACAGATCAGTTGTAATCTCTTCCTCGTGACAGCTTCATTTCTGATCTGAGCTCAGTGTGGACGTCTTATTATTTTTAGAGACAGCTTTATGTCTGATCTGAGGTCAGTAATTATTCTGACACGCAGCTTTTTATTTGTAATCTGTGATCTTTTTTTATTCTTAAAGACAGCTTTAATTCTGACCTCTGACCTCTTTACTGTTTTTCATGACAGCTTTATTTATGCCGTTTTTTTGTTTGTTTTTTTATCCGAGATGCTTACATGAATAAATCCATTGTAAGGTTAGGGTTAATATAATACAATAAATACGCTGATGCATAAAATAATATAATAATATCCAACAATAACACAGAAAAACACTGAGTTTATTCGGTTATATAAATCTACCCTCTATCAGTTCAGAAAAAACAGTATTTAATTATCCAATGACTCAATGTGAGACAGTATAAATATACACACATACATATGGCCAAAAGTATGTGCACCCCTGACCATCACACCCGTGTGTGTGTGTGTGTATTTATTCCAGATTTATTCCCCATTGGCTGTTAATAATGTGCTCCACTATTCTGGGAAGGCTTTCCATTAGATTTTGGAGCATGGCTCTGGAGTTTCAGTTCCAGTGAAGGGTAAACTGTAACCCTACAGCATATAAAGAGCTTCTTCAAAACACCGTGGTAACCGTTTGAGGAAGAAGCAGATATAAATGCGATTTGTGCTCGTCAGGGGTGCACATACTTTTGGACGTATAACGTATTAATCCATTGTGATGCCGGATTAAATGAAGATGAATCTACAGATGAGCTAAAGGTCATCATGATGGCATGAATTCATGAAATTAGCTGATGAAATGAGGAAGCGACGTGTAGCTTACATTAGTCTCGTCGCTACTGATCGACGCTGACTGAGAACGCAGTGCTCGTTTAACAGCTGCGCAACGAACGTGACATTTATTAGAAGTTTTAGAAGCAGGGAAGACATCGGTGTGGTTATTGCTGGTTAATACATTTACTCAGACCTTTACCGCATAGAGGCGTGCGCTAACACACGCTCGCTGATGGAGTTCAGGGGGAACGTCCTGTGAAACACAGCACTACACACACACACACACACACACACACACACACACACACACACACACACACACACACACACACACACACACAC
>JAQLOM010000035.1:27665790-27682619 GCA_030068315.1 Chrysichthys thysi | reverse complement strand
CTCCTGCTTGGTTAGACTGAAACCCTGCACCCACACGGCCCTTTTATGGACCACCTTGACACGTGCCATAAAACGAAAAATATCTCAGTGGGCTAAAATGATGATCCAGACTCAGTGAACCCCAAAACAGGTGTCTTTTACAATGAACCCTGTCCTACTACATGTTATGAAATGGTCCTTAGGAGACCTCCTGGGATGTCCAGTAATGTCCCCAATGTCTCCCAATGTGCACTAATGTCTCCCAATGTGCACTAATGTCTCCCAATGTCCACTAATGTCTCCTAATGTCCACTAATGTCTCCCAATGTCCACTAATGTCCCCAAATGTCCACTAATGTCTCCCAATGTGCACTAATGTCTCCCAATGTGCACTAATGTCTCCCAATGTGCACTAATGTCCCCAAATGTCCACTAATGTCTCCTAATGTCCACTAATGTCCACTAATGTCTCCCAATGTGCACTAATGTCCCCTAATGTCCACCAGCCAATGAGTGGGTTGGATATAAGAGTGAGATAAAATTTAGGGTGAAATCTGCCCCCTGGGGTGATACAGGGGTGACGCTGAAATATTCTTTCATCCTGGGTCAAAATTATTGTTTATAGAAAACATTTCAGACATTAAATTAACATCTCGGTCATTTTTTTCCTCCACTTTTTTAATTGTAAAGATTTTTTTCTTTTCTTTTTTTTGCCGAATTAACGTTGTGTTATATAAATGAATATTATTAATATTTCAATCTGCACAGCTGCAAACAAAGTTAGCTATAGTTAATTACTTCTTCATTGAATTTACGTTAAGCAAAAAAATCACTTATTGTTGTAAAATATCACGTTTACGACAATGTGTTCTGCTTTATGGTTGTTGTTATTATTATTATTATTGTTATTATTATTATTATCATCCTATTTTTTTTTCATCCTATCCGTATTTCGACAAATCCCGCCTCCTTTGCTGTGATTGCGTAAAAACATCCGCCTCCTGTGCCGGGATTGGTTAGTTACACCTTTCCCGCGCGTGTACCTCATCTCTTATCCAATCATAGCACAGACAGGAAACGGGTGTTGAAAACCCGAAAAAAAATCATCCTTTGTAAAATTGCTAACGAGTTAGCAAAGGTATCAGATCTTATGTTAGCTAACCACGAAAACGACCAGGTTGTAAAAGTTTCAAAAACACGAATTGCGTGTGATATGTTGTTGGTGTACCTACCGCGTATGAATTCTGACCAAACAAATAAATAAAAACAATCTGCGAAGCTGTAATAAAATGCTACGCTTAAAGATACGCCAAGCGCAGCCCGGTGAATTAGCAAAACAACGACCGGTTCCCAAAATGGCGACCTTTTGGGTGTGTGGTTCACTAGAAAGGGTGCACAAGGTATCGTTTAGTACCCTTTGTAGTGCACTTAGATAGTGAACATCATTCTATTTTGAATTCAACCGATTCAGCTGGAAAGGGGCGTGACGAAGATGGCATCCATTACACAGTCTTGATTATGGCTCGTTTTGATGTGTTTGTTTAAACATGGAGAGAAATGAAGCAAGTAGAATGATTTAGTTTAATAGTAAAAGAAAAAAAAGATTTTAATTGAAAAATTAGGTATAAAAATATAAAATTGCATTTTGTTCGTGCAGTGTAGGAATAAAAACAAGGATTGTACAGTTAACAACAAAAACAATTAAAAAATACATATTCTATAAAAAATATATACCTCTATGTTACTATTTACCCCCCCACTCCAAAAAAATAAAAATAAATAAAATCATCATATATAATATCACACAGCAACACAACAAACCCAAACCAAAAGTTTCAAACTGAACCCAATGGCCCCCTGGAAGTCCTGAGGGGATGCAAACTTTTGCACTGAGCTGTAATTTATAAGTCTACAGACTACAGGATTAAACACGCTGATATAAACCACATCACGTTTCTCCGTCTCTTGTCCTCGGGGGGTATAAACGCGTCTCTCTGCAGTCCCTACCCCTTCTGAGGTTCCGTATCGCTGTTCCCCTTAAGTTCTTCCACTGTTCTCCTACACGCTCAGACCCGCACTGACATCAGTAAAGCCTTATTCAGCAGACGAGCTACACGAAGCAGCGGTTCTGCTCAAGGTCGTATACCATCACCATCAGACGGAGGAGAAGATCGAGCTGATTCAATGCACCACCCGTGCACCAGACGTTCAGTCTCCTCCGACGCCGAACATCTTGACCAGCTCTTCACAGTCGGCGTCGATGAGGTCAGCGGGTTTTTCTCCAAATTCGTTCTCGGCCTCGGGGTCGGCACCGAGAGAGAGCAGGAACCTAAACGCCAAAGAATGACAACATGTGATATATGGATTTGTAGAAAATATGGACAAAATAAAAGGAAATAGGTTCTAAAATAAAGAATATTCCAAAAACATCGGATATAAAAATAGAAAATAATGGAAATAAATCAAAATCTAGGCCTAGTTCAGTCAACTTATGGAAGCTTACTTGGCAATGTGGGGGAATCCGTCGCTGCAGGCCATGTGGAGCGGCGTCCAGCCATCCTCGTCTGTCTGCATGATGTCAGCACCGTATTTCACCAGCAGTTTCACACACTCCAGGTTCCCCGAGAGCACGGCCTCATGGATGGCTGCCATGCCTGCCGATGACCAGAGCAAACACGTGTTAAATAACCGGCTCAGACAAAGTCAATTTTCGCAGTGATTAAGGGTTAACTTTGAGGATTATGGCATTAGAGGCAGACTTTGCTGTGTCTGATAAACGGGCTCGTTGCCTGGTGATGTGCGATGAGGAAAGTTACAGATGCTCACTCACTCCACAAATATATCACATTGTTTATATACCTTTAGATAGAATTCGGACCGAACTTGGATTTTGTTGTGTGTTCTATATAAATGAGCATCAAACACCATCATGAGAAGTCTTACCTGAAGGATATATGGTGTCCAGAGTCACCCTCCTGGTCCGAATGAAGCGTCCGATCCTCTCCAGCTCTCCGTGACGGACGTAATCCTGGAAGACCACGTCGTTGGGGAAGTGGACGCTACGAAGCGGTTTTACAGACTTGTGGGTAGGAAAGCAGGTCACCGGCGCCCCGGTGTTGGTGTTGCACCCTTCATAGGTCATGCTCTGGGTCACTGGGCACTGGTAGTACTTCATCATCTTCTTCTTCAGGAAGGCTCTGTTATAACTCGTGCTCACAAGTTTCACTCGGAGTAGGCTTCAGATCGTCGTCGTCTGGTTCTGCGGAGCTTCAAGACCTCTCGCTCTGTGGCGTCTCATCAGTTTGTTGGAGCTCTTTATATCCTCACCCACACTATTTTTGGTTTCATCACCTCACAGCTCGAGTGACTGAATTGGAAGCTGAGTGGCTTTTTAGACCCTCCTGACTGATGGGAACTGAAACTTCAGCTTGTTTCTTGAAGATTCTTTCACCCACACGCACACAGACACTCAACTCATAGCAGCTCATAGCTCATGGTCACGTATTCCACAAGCAGCCCGTAAACTCTTAGTAAACAGCTGTAAAGATGGTTCATAGATAAAGCATGTAGAAGAAGCTGGCAGACATGATTATACATTTGGAAATAGCCATGATGGTAAACAAACATTATTACATTACATTATTGTCATTTGGCAGACACTCTTATCCAGAGCGACTTACATTTATTTTATTTATACAACTGAGCAATTACAGGTTAAGGGCCTTGCTCCAGGACCCAGCAGTGGCAGCTTGGTGGTGCCTGGATTTGAACTCCCAACCTGCTGATCAGTAGCCCAATGTCTTAACCCCCTGAGCTACCACTGCCCCAAACAAAAAAAAAAAGTCGTTTACCATCATGAAGGTTATTTTGAGTTTGGGTTAAAATGATGGTGCAGCCCACTTTTAGTTGTTTTTTTGTTGCATGAGTTATTGATATCCTATAATCACTAGATTCAGGAAGACAGGTGGGAGGTTCATACATGGAGAAGTTTCTCAATTACACAAAATCATATTTGGTCTCGGGGAAGGAGGCGTGGCCACCTGGTGTCAGAGGTGTGACCTCCGTGTTAAACCTTATCCTAGAGGTGTGGCCTCGGTGTGTATCAGTCCTTATGCTGGAGGTGTGTCCTCTGTATTAGACCTTATGCTGGAGGTGTGGCCTCTGTGTGTGTGTGTGTCGGTCCTTATGCTGGAGGTGTGTCCTTCCACTTCTCAAGTAACAAATATATAATAAACTACATCATGTCAATCATTAAATTTGTTTGAAAAAAGAAAGAAAAAAAAAAACAATAAGAAACCCAACACAACTCTGTCACCATTTTGTTGTTTATTTGGCCACCAGTTTATTTTTCCACATTTTTTTCCTTTTAAAGTGAGATGGAATGCTTAGTTTCCCTCATCTCATTCATTCCTTTCACTCTTTACACCTTACAATAAAAAAAAATAAAAAAAAAAAATCTGTTAAACAAGGCCCTCTCTGTATAAACCCAAATCCTTCCCCATTTAACATCAACCCTCTGAGCAAACGCAACAAAATATTTAGGGAATAAAACCACACACGTTTACAACCCCGACCCTGGACGCGTGAAAGAAATGAAAACCCGACGAACTGGGTTCTACGAACACGCCCCCCCCCCCCACACTTCGCTGTTGTACACCACCCCTTCATTCATCTGTGCGATGGAGAGGAGACGCAGATCGAAAGATGGAATACTTCTGAAAATGTGTTTCAGTAACTGAGACAAAATCTCTGCTGGCGTGAAGAACAAATGTAGTGGTACAGAATTTTTTCTCCCTCGCAGACGGAGAGGGTCACCGGACCCTCGAGCGCTAGCAATTACACAAATAAAAACTGGAAAAATAGAATTAAATACAACAAATAGATAACTTTTTATACTGTTAAAAAAAAATCAGTAGCTACGTATTAATGGTTATTGGGGAGGGGGAAGGAAGAATAAAACAGAGGGGGGGAAAAAAAGAAAAGAAAAAAAAGGAAGAGAAAGCTTGGTCTCGGCTACATCTGTATTTGAATAACGTGAGAATGTACTGGTTGTAATTTTTTGTTGTATCGCCCCGATGCCCTGAGATAGATCTGTCCGTCCCAGCCACCAAACTCTTATTAAACTCCCAAATAAAAAAAATAAAAAATAAAAAAAAAATAAAAAAGAAAGAAAGAAAAGGGGGCCCTAATACCGAGCCTTGAGGATCACCAGTGATGGCAGAACCTTCCAGGTGCTAATTAACAGACAAGAGAATCAAGCTTTAATGCCTACACATGGTTCAACAGTTAGGTCTCTGATCAGAGAATTTTTTTTCCTCCCCCCCGCCCCTCCCGAAAGGGTGTAATTCCTTCTTCGAGGTCATCGGTCGTGGTGGAAAAAGTCTGTATGATTATTTGGGAGACGTTTGAGGGTTCCTGGGACATGGAGGGCTTGGAGTAGTGGAAGTGGTGGTTGGTGAAGGGGTTCTCGCCTCTCTCTCTCACGTGCTCGCTCTCTCCCTTGTCCTTATAACTCGTCGTGTCCCTCTGCGTCTGATTCAACGTCTGATTCAACGTCGTCGGTGTCCTCAAGGTCCAGATCCTGCACCAAGACCACAATGATTATCTGTTCACAACACCACGTTTTTATCAGAGCACTGCTGAACAGTAACTCTCCAGAGCTTCCCGAGTATTTCTGCATCAGTCCAGTCACCAGGTCCTGAGCTCATCCTCAGCTCAGAGCCAAACTCTGAGGATGATGGTGTAACGCACTGGAATTAGACTTCCTAGAGATTGCGGATTAGTGCTTTCCCAGAGTCAGAATGGCGTTCCATGTGCAGAACTGGGTGGAGATGTCATGATGGGTCATAATCAAAGGTTCTGGTAAGTTCTCGTTCAGGATGTAACCTTGAACGAGTTGCCTAAGGCTCCTGTTTCTGATCATGGAGAACCTCCTGTCGTGCACATTTTAAAGCTCTCCCTGCTTGACTAGTCCCACTTCAACTCTGAATGGCTTTTAAGTTAGCTGATTAGGTGAAGCAGAGCATGCTGGATGGAAGTTTTTCAGAACCAGGGGTCGAAACCCATACTCTAAAGAAATAGAAAACCCTGGTACTATTTTATTCCTCGACAGCTCATGCTAGTCATCAGCAAGATTGCTTGCCAACATGATGTGAATACACATGAGGGCTGCAAAGTATGGTTCTTTGAGCAGGAACAAAAGAAGATGGAGTTAATTGCACCCATCAGCCAGTCATTCATTTTTTTTGTATGTAAATTCTGCAGTGTTGAGAGATCGTTATGACCCTTGTGATGCTTGGTGACCCTGAAATTGTCGGAAATAATCTGGAAATATTGGACAAACACACTGATGGTACTCACATCCGCTTCTTCGTCGTCATCGTCGTCTCCTGCTGGTGCTCCACCTTCTTTTCCTCCGCTCTCCAGGAACTTTGTAAAGCCTTCCAACGTTCTCTCTCCGCTGTAGTCAATGATCTAATAGAGATAAATAGTGTACGAGGTATTACAATGTAGGAGTTGTTTAGAGCCGTTTAGGATGTTTGTTCTACCAAAGTTGGTTCTAGAATCATCAAACAAACCAGGACTTCTCGAGTGACCTTGCTGCTCAAAACATCAACTAGCGGACATTAGCTGGCATGGAATGACTTGCCCGGGATATGCATTCCAAAAACTGATCGTTATGGCTTTCAAAACAATGACTGATCAGACGCATCAACCTCAATCCACGTTTGATTTCATAACTGCTGACGGACAAGCTCATAACAAGGTCTTGATTTAGAAGCAGGGATATAAAATAGTACCCAAAAATACACCTACAACCTGCTGCCAAAGGCCATTATCACTCGAGTCCATGTTTGGGCTTTCTTTTATAAGTAGGGGTAACAAGATACAGGTTTCCTTGGTGTTGGCAATAAGCTGGAATCTCTTACAGAGGAAAACACCCATTTAGGCAAACAAATCCGAGTGGCTTAAGACCGGACCGTGCCAACAGGAACGTCCATGTTCTGCTGGTTGTTTTTTTATCTATCATTGGCACATTATAGTGCTGTTTGGGTGCAGGAATTAATAGGGATGAAAGGAAGCATTTATAACCTCAGGAATGGCAGTAAACAAGGAGGCGTTTCACAGAGTGCCAGCTGCCCCCTCAAGAGCCCAGAAACGGGGGCAAACGCCCACTTCACCCAGTCAACAAAGAACCACAGTGAAGAGGATTAGAGGTGGGGTGACCCTAGCAGGAACTTGCATTAACGACATCTGAACCGTGGCTGTAAAAAACACCGAGTGGCCAGATGTCAATTGACTGCCCCACATCTAACAGGGGACTGGTTTTGACCGGATTTCCTTGGCACCCAACAAGCGCCAAGATCACGCAAACAGTAAACAAGTGTTTCTAAATGAGGAAAGCGATGAGGTGGGGGGTATTCACCAGGTTGCCATTTCTCCCTTATTTAACCACCAGGAAAGGTGTGAGACAGTGAGTCTACGTCACCTGAGCCAATCTACGTCTACAAAGGTTAATTAAAGCAATTAGCACAGACCCTCATCCTAAAGTTTCTCTTTTTTTTTTAAATTTTATTTAAATCTTTTAGCCATACCAAACATGTAGCCTGCACACATTTGTTGTAAAGCAGGGGATACAACAGGGCCTCCACAACTTGCGCATTAATGCTTGGACCCCTGTGATTGCTGCTGGTGTTTGACAATTGTCTATTTATTACTGTTATTTTAGTTCTACCTTCAGTGTATTACCTCATCTGGTATTAAAGTCGCTCGAATATAATTAGGATATAAATGTTGCAGATTTTTGGAACGTTCAACGATCACCGGGTGTGATGAGACTTGTTTGATGATTAGCCCACGTGGCGTCCAAATTCAATACGAAAAACTCCATGTTTAATTATTAACCAGGCACGGTACTATATAAAATCAGGTGAACGTATAGAACTCACCTTGCGATCATCTCCTGCTGGGAAGAACTTGAGCGTGGGGAAGCTGTGGACTTTGACAGCCTCGATCTCGTTGGCCGTGGAGTCCATCTTGGCCACCACGATGTCTGCGTGGTCCTTGTATTTCTCTCCCAGCTGGTCCCAGATTGGAGCCAGCTGTTTGCAGTGACCGCACCAGGGAGCATCTGTCGCAAAAGGAACGCAAGATCAGGACAAGGAGTGGGGAAAAAAAACCTTCCCCGAGGAATCAGAGTTCAGAGCAAAACTGAAGAGAGACGCTGAAGGTATACAAGACGCACTTACAGAATTCAATGAAGACGTTCTTGGAGGGGTCAAAGACGACCTCCTCGAAGTTCTTGCCCACCAGGACTTTGACTGGGCTCTTGTCCCAGTCGTCAGGAATGTCCTGGCTCATAAGGTGAGGCTGTGAACGAGAGGGGAACAAAACAAAAAAACAGTCTCAGGACCGTCTACAATAAAGGGCTCACTCGTTTATGGGCAGAGTCTCGGCATTTAAAAAGCGACGTGCACCTTCAGTTTGCCCTCTGTGAATGCTGTGCAGAAAGCGATGATGTTCTCGGCTGTGATCGCTGAAGACTCGGGTTTGTATTTGGTCATCTCGTCCTCCAGGGTGATCAGGCGCAGGGCGGGGCACTCGTCCTTCTTCAGGCCGAAGAACTCCAGTATGCGCTGGTTATCTTCCGCCTCACTGTCGATGAAGATGAAGAGGATCTGCAGGGACATCAGACAAGTACGATGTAATGGGGTGAAGTAAAAATATTCTATGTGGTGGAACACGGGGTTTAGCACCGTTATGACCGCATGAGAGACGTGTGATGATGCATCATAAGGAAATTCAAATAACTGAACCAGAACTGGTGTACCTCAGTGATAAGGGTGCGCAAAAACATTCCCAAGAAGCTTTTACAGAACTGAAACAAGCATGCAAAAAAACAAACCCACCAGCACATCCACACAATCCTGCTTAATAACTGGTTTAAAAGCACAATATGCAAATGAGCTCTCAAACATAATGCATGTTAAACATCTTCAGGTTTTTAACACCCCCCCACACCACCACCACAATTGTTTTAAGCTATACTATAAAAATATAGTCCACATATTGCTCACACAAGTCTATCCAGGTTAATACAAAACCAGCCTTTCATAATGTACATGAAAGCATTTGATAACCAGCAAGGTTCCTGTGCACGTTTTGATGAAAATTAAATGAAAAGCGGTTTAATAGAAACATAAAACGCCCATCTTCAAATATTAAAACACCAAAGTTTTCATTTACTATATTTAAAAAAAAAAAAAAAAAAAAAAAAAAGAGAAAGAAAGAAAGAAACAACGCACCTTGCCCTTGAAGCCCTCGGCTGCTTTCTTAAAGTGGTCCAACTTCTCCTGGAAGTCGCTGCTTGCTTTGGGCACGAAGAGCAAAATGTGGGACTTGATTTCTCCTCCAAAGATCTTGGGGGCTGTCTGAGTGAAGAAAAAAAGAAAAATAATGGTTTAAAGGGCGCAGGAACACATTTCAATCTTGCCTCACGCTGCAGGTGTGTGTGTGTGTGTGTGTAATTCTTTTACATTTCACAAAAGTTTCTCTTTTGTTCTTTTGCACTTATCACATAAGTGTAAAAACAAACAAACAAAAAAAAATCCAAACAACTGATGATGATCTGAGACTTACCAAGGATGATCTACATAAAATCATGAGAACATCTGGCCCCACCCACTGAGCTTACACGACATACAGGTTCATAAGATCTTTAACCTTATCCTTGTGCCTTAAACCAGGTGCAAGTGTAACTACAGGAAGTGGATGAGATTGTCTGGATGGGGACCAGGTCCTGCGCAGAGCCTTTACCTGCTCGGTGAACTCAATGACCAGTGGGAGCTGATTGGCCTTGATGAAGCTGAGGAGGTTGTCTTTGGTGAGCTCGCCATCGAACGTGTTGCGGCCTTCGTCAAACTGAAATGCACAAAGGTAAGACGGATCACGTTTTAAAAACAAAACAAACAAATAAATAAATAAATAAATAAATAATTTACTGACAGATGTCAGAAATATTGGCACCTCAGTCAATCCCAGTGAAAGAGGCGTAGCCTCCGAGTGCGTTTACGTACCAGTCACTGAAAAGGAGGCGTGGCCTCTGGGTCTGTCACAGGTCAAGAGGCGTGGCCTTGCAGTATGCATGACCTGCTTTAACATTAGTATCTACGTCCATCAAACCACCTTTTAAGACTCCCGTGTGCGTAATTGCATCGCCACACAAGTTCGTCCTTACGCAACAGTGATAAACATGCAGGTCCCCAGAAGTCTGTTATGACATTTAATACCACCAGTCATGGGGGTAATTTTATGACCCATAAGCAGCATTGGCATTTACACAATAAAATCACAATATCATCTCCCAGACGTTTAATTGCGCTCAGTGGATGTGATGTTCTTGCACGCATGCTCATTACTAGATACACGTTAAACTACTGCGCATTATATAAACCCTCTGAAGCTGCTAATGGCTTCTCCTTCCGTCGATATAAAACGCGCATCAATCAAAGTGACGAGGTGACGAACACCGAATCCTGATGTCTAACGTGGGCGATTTCTGAGAACGAGAACCGGATCTCTGACAACTGAAATTCTCCAACTGGGATTTCAATCAGCACGCTAAGAAAAAAAAACAACAAAAAACAAAACAAAACTGGTGATCAAATTAAAAAGGGGGTAAATAATAAGGGACACAGAAACACCCGAAAAAAAAAATCAGGTCAGATGGGTGATATGATAAACAGGCTGTAACACAGATATGGAAGATGAGACGCATCCAAAAGCAGGCAGGAAGCTGGGGGCAGGATCCAAGGCCAGGGTGTATTTTAGTGCAGGTTGTGCGCGCGCGTGTGTGAGTGAAAGAGATCCCAATATGGACGGAGGCCAGCATGGGTCTGATTACCCGTCTACAATGGAGACGTGGAGCAATTAACATTCGACACTGCAGTGTAGTGTGTGTGTGTGTGTGTGTGTATGCAATGTATAGTGTGCGTTACATTCTGGGTTAATGGGTCAGTGAAGGAGGCATGGCTTCTCTACCCATTACTCCCAGTCAAAGAGGCGTGGCCAATATTCCAGTCAGTCCTAGGGAAAGAGGTGTGGCCTGTACGCGTGTGCGCGAAGGAGGATTTGCCCTCTGACGGGCAGTTCTCAGAAAAGAAGCGTGGCCTGTGTACCTGTCAGTCTTGGTGAAAGAGGCATGGCCCAGGTATCGGTCAATCTGTCAGAGGTGTGGCTTCTACCCCTGCCAATTTCCATTAAAGGGGGTGTGGTCGAGGCACCCATGACCCCTAGCGTGAAATCTGGGCGTGGCCTATGTAGCACACGCTCATATTCAACATGCACCTCTAAACCTTTTCAGGAAAACAGTTTAGGAATCTTTCCGTCGAGCACTCCGGATGTATAAAGAGGGCGGAGAATAGGGCGGTGCTTTGATGCAATATTATCACTTCCTGTTTACTACAGCAATTAAACAGCCGCTTTAAATGTATAGCACACCACTAAAAAGAGAGGAGAATCCCGGGAATTTATAAATCGTAAACACCTTCTTAAAGAGCACAACGCCGTCCTTGGTGATCTCGAACTTGGCGAACACCGTGTCATCGGAGGTGATCCCGAAGGGGATGTCATCGATGGCCTCGGCTGCTTTGATGAAGGCCTTGGCACCGTCAGACTCCACATCCTACACACACACACACACACAATTATTCACAGGTAACACACATCACATTTAACCACCTTTAGTATATAAATACAGCTGTTTAAACAGTGTGTGAGTAACCAGCCAGAGTGCGCGCACGCACACAGTGAAACGTATAGTACGCAGATGTTTAATCCATTCTTGTACCAGTTTTATGGTTTAATTAAAACTATGCATTACAAATATGTCTTCTGGATTTAAATAAACACCCTGCAGATTAGCCCAGTGTCAGCTCCGCCCTCGCGTGCCAGACATCGCTTTAAATCGCACCAACCTTGAAGAAGCCGACGACTGCGACCTCGTTGTCGGCGATGAGCGACTCGGCCTGTGTGACCTCGCTGAGGGTGGCGGCGGCTGGGCCAGTCCTCTTCTTCAACCAGTTTACGATGTCATCAGCATGACGACCAGCTACACACACACACACACACACACACACACACACACACACACACACACACACACACACACACAATCAGAAACATGAATCTGACCTTTTAACGCCCTGATTATTTTCCAGCGTTTTGTTCCTCTTCCACCACAGCACGTCACCTTCACGTTCCTGTTCTCTCCCGAATTGCAGAAACAATGTTAGAGCGCAGTATAAAGGTTATCCATGGTTATGACTTTTTTTGTGTAAATCATGATCTTTGACTTTGCTTTTATTCTTTGATCAAACAGGCTTACATCATTCCCACTCACATGGTGTAACGATCGGCCGTGCACCGCAGCAGCTCATTCACGTCGTGTTTTGCATTTTAAAGTCTGTGACTCCACAGAGCCTTCTTCAGATCCGCAGATTTGTACGTCCACACACAGTTTGCTGTAATAACTAATAAGAAACTGGAATAAACCAGTTAAATAGCTACCTAGCGTAATAACTGTGCTGATCATCTTGCGCTGAAAATAACGCTTTATAAACAGGTTTGTTTTGGCTTTCAAACCAAGACGTTAAACGTGTTCACTCAGGGTGGAGTCGCCACTTAAAGCGAACACAACACGCCGCCCTGACGGAAACGCTGCGCGGGACATCAAACTGGCTTCAGAGGCGCCTGGGCTCAAACCAACACCGAGTCAGCACAAAACTCCGACTCGAGAAAACTCAGCAGATTTTTTTCCCCTTCTCTGCTCAAAATTAAGCTGACGCTGGGTCTGAAATCGTCCCTGAACGCCATTACAGGGAACCCAAACCTCACCATCCATACAAATATCAACTTTAGGGACAAAACTCAGGACAGCAAACTAACCAAGCTGAATACAAACCCAAACTACGGAATCGACTAATCACATCTTTCACCTGTAAAACGTTTCCAAGGTAACAGCGAGAGAGCTTCATGCACTAATCTTAATTTAGCCACACCCACAAAAACTCCATAAAAGGCAAAGAGGGAGAAAAGACAAAATGGCGACCAAACTGTACAAGAACAGCCTCTAAACATGCCACGGGCGAGGTCTTCCTTTAACGCAGCCGCATCGAGCCCTTCCCCCAGGGCGCCATTTCTTTTAGTCCTGATTAAACATCCAGTACCCACTTCTAAAATCACAATAAATTATCGCCAACGGAACGATTCAACAATCGAGGTTCGTGTTGGTACTTGAATTTACTTTGAAACGCAGGACATGAACTTTCCCCCCCACTGAATTAACTTTATTTATTTACTTATTTGGTTTTTAAACCAAACGTGCCATGGTTTGTATTCAGCGCGGCACACGAGCGAGAGGGTTTTGGGTGTGCAGGATTCCCCAAAAGTCCCAGAGCATCTTGCCAGCTGCTTGAGTTCATCATTCATATGGGGTCAGGTAGGGAAATGTGCCTTATTATTATTATTATTATTATTACTATTATTATTATTATTACTACTACTACTACTACTACTACTACGTGTGCTTGCTCTGCAGGCACACTATTGTTAAGTTTTATTGTTAATTTTATTATTCCGTTCACCCGTTTTTTTCTCTAGGACCTTGAGGAGTTAATGTGCTCACTGGTGCTGGCAACACTTGAGCAAGCATACCTTGCATTTTCTCTGCAGAAATGCAGTCTAGTTACTATTATTTTATTTCTGCATGCACATTTTTGGCAGCTAATCCAACCAGACAGAGTTTAGGTGATACGAGATGATCAATGATGTCACTCCTAGATCATCTGCTCCAACTCAAAGGCAAATACAAATATGTGTTGAAGAAACAACATGTCTAATCGTATAACCCCGGTTAGCAGGCGTTAGGAGGATCACGCTGCGCAGAGACGGCCGAGTTCCTCGGGATCCGGTTACACGTAGCGAAACCACAGAGCAACGTGAGGATCAGCACGCACAGCTGCTCCAAGGAGGAATCTCCCCTGGTGGGAAAGAGGAGGAGAAAGAGGAGGGGTCCGGTGCGCGTGCGCGCACGCACACACACACACACGGAGAACGACTTGCACATACTCAGACCAGCGGTGGTCAAGCTGAAGACATCCAGAGCCACTCTGACTGCCGAGCTCGCTCACGCACGTGAGGACAACTGATCAGAAGCCGGTGATTAATTCTCCAGAACAGCCGCTCTGACAGAAGCGCAGGTTTATATCAATGCACTCGTTCTAATTTAATGAGGTTATCGTTTCTACAGTAACGGCTCCTTCACAGTGACTCCTACAGCGGATGATTTACGTGATAAACAAAACAAAACAAAAAAACCATGCGGGCAATCGATGTGATGTTTATTCAACATTTTGGGAGGGAAGGAGTCTCCAGTGTCAGAGTTATGCAACATCACGAGGCAGGCGTTTACGCTTACTTGTGGTTTCTCAGGTAACATGACGAGCTGTCCGTTAATTTTTTTGTCTTATTACCGTTAAGAGAGGAGAAAGAGACGCTGAAGAGGATGTGATGTGAGTGACTGAAATGTAATTATTTAAAAAAAAAAGTTTTAAAACAAGGAATGCGAGTCATTCTTTAATAAATTAAAAACTGTAACTGATGGTGACTTGCTGTGGTATAAAGAAAAGTAATAAACCTGCTTGGTCTACCTTTATACTTTACCTGCTCTGATAAAATGGCCACCAAATGAATATGTTAAAATTATGCCATTATTAAATGAACTACCAGTCTAAAAACGGTCATTGGTTTCATATAAGAAAAACGTGTTGAGCCGCTCACCTGTGTACTCTTTGGGCGTGGCCTTCTCGCCACCCTTGAAGAACTTGATGGTGGGGTAACCGCGCACCCCGAACTCCTGCGCCAGATCCGTCTCCTCCGTGGCGTCCACTTTGGCCAGGCGGATGTCCGAACCCTCGCCTTTGAGGATCCCTGCTGCTTTGGCGTATTCGGGAGCGAGAGCCTTGCAGTGACCGCACCATGGTGCGTCTGGAAACATCACAGCACCCACAAGAGCATGAGGATTTCAGTTTTACACTTTGTGATTTCAGCAGGACTTAAACTCAGTATCCTAATAAGTGTGCATCATACTAAAAAGTGAGACAACATGAGCTCCAAGTGTCAGGTGAAGACCATCCAACGCTACACCTGCGATTAAAGCAAACGCATACATTCTGCTCACGTCAAACGGTGCGATCAGGAACCGAGCACAAATTCGCTGCCGGTGACCCAGGGGGGACGGTTAACTTGGGTGACAGTGGTACAAAACCTCACATTACGCTGTCTAAAACTGCCGATCTCGCTCACGTGGGACCGAAGAATCCTTTCACAATGCGAGTTTTGACTGAGAGAAAAATACAGATGCAAAAATCATACAGCGCGAAGCCAGATTAATGATGCTCTGAGCTGATAGGGTGCGCGTCAGCATCACGGGGGGTTCAAAGGGGGTCCAGGGGTGCCAAAGTCCCCTTCATTACAAATTTACCCCCCCCAGCCACCCTACATAAATTTATGTCACCATTTCAATACCTAGCAATTCGTTTGTTTGGTTTTTTTTTGTTTGTTTTTTGGTAAAATTGAGTTTTTCTTTGAAAATATACTAGATCGAGTGTGTAATAGGCACAAAGTCATTTGTGTTTGTTCTAGAGTCCCATGTACAATGAAGTACACAGGAGAAAAATGGCTGTTTTTCATACTCGAGTCAAACAGCAAGTATAAATCTATAGTCTACGGCATACTGTATAATCTAGCATGCACAGGTGTGTGTGTGTGTACACACACGTTACATGAAAACCTGCTTATTCAAGTTCACAGCTGATTGAACTCCAATCATGGGCCATGTACAGTGATCATGATGCGTACAGCTTGTTCGCACGCAGGACCATCCACGCGAGGGCGAGCTGGTCTGATCTCGGGTCAGGCTTGACCCCGCGGTGCGGCTCTTACACATGTGGGCAAACCGGCCGAGCTCTTTTGAATACATTTGCATAAGTAAGTTGTCTGTCAGAAAGACAATTTGTTTACACTCTGATCTGATCTATAACCAGGTTATAGTGGCGGCGTTGGAGAAATTACTATGAGCTGAACAAGTGGGGGGTGTATTTACTAGTTGGACTGCTTTAGTAAGTGACAGCGGGGGGGGGGGGGTGCATGTGGGGTCTGTTGTTGATTTTAATCGGACCATGATCCTGAGAGGAAGGAAGGGATTCCCTTGGCGTGATGGACACCATGTGGAGTGAACGTGATGCCTGACTGAGAAACTGATTTTATCCTGGGGGTGCATTTATTTATTTGTTTGTGTGTGTGTTTAGTTGTGTGTTGTGCTTGTTGGATTGTGTGTTTGATTTTGTGTTCATTTGTGTGTGTTTGTGCGCACACTGTCTGTCTGTTTGATTTTGTTTGTTTGTCTGGTTGTGTGTTTGATTCAATGTCTAATTGATTGATTATTTGTGTGTGATTGTGTGTGTGTGTTGGTCACTCCCCTGCCTCGGTGTATGACGCAAGTCCAAAGTTCGTGACTTATTGTATTTAAACTTCGTGCTGATGTACACGTCGACCTAAGCGCTGTGGAGGAGGCACTTCTCTCCTCCCATTCAGTAGGCTTTAACCCTCCCCTGCTCTCAGTGTGAGCCACAAAAACCTCGTGGAGCTCTCTGACTGGGTAGAACAAGTCCACCAAGGAAAAAAAGAAAAGGAAAAAAAACAACAACTTGCCTTGTTCCCCTCCATCTCACACCCGTATTCCTTACAAATCCCGCCCCTCTTTAATGATTCGTTAGTTTCCCGGAATACCT
>JAQLOM010000035.1:27585685-27596778 GCA_030068315.1 Chrysichthys thysi | reverse complement strand
TACACTTAGTGTTATTGCTGATCGAGTTAAGCTTAACTATGTCATATTGCTATTTCTTTTCTATTGGTTACATCTGTACTTTTGTTTTCTATTGTTTCATTTGATTTTTTCCTTGGTTTTTGAATTATTTTATTGAAAACTATTGTACAGGTTTGACCTTTTGGGAGACAACAGTGAAGCTTAAAGGCTTTTGCATAATGCAGCTAATACACGGTTTGCATTAGCTGCATAACTATCTCATAATGAATGATTAGATACATTTATATATAATTAATAGATTTATGTATTTTTCTACACATTTTTATCTCGTGAAACAAATTTATAGAAATTTGTACCAATTTGAGGCATGACGCTGTTTTGTTCTAGAAATAAACCACTGAAATATGTGAAACTGTTACGGCATAACAGGATTCTAGGCATTCTAGGAACAAAAAGAAAACTCTCGATAGCCTTATATATGTCCTATTGCAATCTCAAAGGGAAATATTAGATAAATTGGCTGATATTTTAGAACTTTTCACTTGCTTAGATATTATTTTTGCAGTTTCTGACCATTCTATTACTAGGGTTTAGTTTTTTTTTAATGTAAAAAAACCTCACATACATTCACAGGCATTTAAAGCGTTCTTTGTGGGAAAGGTCACACAGAACTGCCTTAGCATTGAACTGAATGTCTCAATGTTTTTTTTATCTAACTTCTGCTCTTTCTCCAACTTCTCGAGTTTATGGCCTTCACTGATGAAATCGTCCTTTTTCTGAAAGAATTTCTCATTGAAAGTGCGTAGACAGGAAGCCAGGATGGGAGAAATAAATAAGTCTGGCAAACGGCACTGTACTGAGGTTTTCCTCAAAAACCTGACACTAAACGCATTACCAGAACGACCTTGAGACTTAAGTGCTCAATGGGAAAAAAATAAAAATAATACAGCCGACAAACCGCAAAAGCTGCCACGGACACAGCAGAACGAGCCAAAACAACTTTGCACCAGCTTCCTTATTTAATTAGCATGGGAGAAACACAGCCTTAAAAAAATAACAAGGTTGGGGTTTTTTTGTGGCACAGAAGCGTACAAGGGCACTTAGACTAAAGACACAGTGGCGTTATTTCAATAGAATTCACCGTGATAGATGGCTTTTAGTCTCAGAGTTCGGGCTCCATATAAAATTTCGTTTGGTTTAACTTTGTGAACTTTGGGAAATTTGCATCGTCTACCAATAAAACAATTGTGCTTCACAGCCCAGAAGACTGCACAAGATCCAACCGGAGAAATTTTCCATAAACCCCCCTGATGTAGCTATAATTTGTTATAAAAATCATACGAACAAAACAAAAAAGGTCGTCACGATGCGCTTTAAATCAGGACTAGCATTATTGTTAGCGGTTAGCAAGGTCTGGTATGTTAGCCTGACAGATTAGAAAGCAGATTAGCAAACTGGTGCAGCCAAAAATAAAATAAAATAAAATAAATAATAATAAAAAAGGATTCATAAATGATGTTTATATGTTAAGTCTTAATAAAATTGTCCAGAAATGAGCGTGTTTTCACCATGTACACATGCTCACCATACTAAATAGTTCCATGCGAACGCTACACTTACGAAATACAAACAAATGGTTTTGAACTGTATTATACGTGATTCCTGCGAGAGGCGTGGCCACGTGAAGTCGATTGCCAGTAGGTCACATCATTGGGTCTTGTCTAGGCTGTACGGATCCCAGGCACCCACAGATAGACTTTTTTAAAACGCTTGACGTTTCACTGTTCTGCTTTTTATACTTTTGGGTTTGTTGGTAGACGAGAGAAAAGAGAAAAGTGTGAGCGCTCCCCGGAGCGTCTTCATACTGAAGGAAAAGCACAGAACAGGATATGATACAACCTTCATCAAAATGTCAATTCACACGAGACATAATGTGCGTTACCCGGTGTGTTCTTTCTCCTGCACAGTTTATAGAGTGTGAAATGTGGCGACCTTAGACTGGCACTGCAATCCCGGACAGGTTACATCACAAACCCTTTTTCAAGAAAATATCTGAGAATTTCATTTCCGTTCGATCTCGTCTCTGAATACGAGAGGATTTGTAAGCAAAACACCCGCAGGAGTGTGAGCGCGAGGTGAAGGCGGATGCAGCTGCGGATAAATTGTTTAGCGCGAACAAACTGAAAACAGGAACTGTGGATCGTCATATACAGACTAGAACGCGATAACGCGACAACAATTCCAACTAAAGCTCATCTATGAGACGGTGAAGAACTGGAACTTGAACGGTGCCGCTAACGAGACTTAACGAGACACGAGTAAGAGCGATTAGTGAGAGGTGACGTGCAGGGGCTGATGGGTAGTGAAATTCTGCGCACCTTTGTCTTCGACCATGGCACGTAGGAGCATTTATACAAATTGGCTACTCATGAAAAGTCGGCCATTTCACAAAGTTCTGTGAAGAATCTGTATTTTAGAAAAGTTAACAGTGAGCTAATGTCTGATCCATCACCGCGGCTGAACGGGAAACCGTGACAATCCTGGTGCTAACTGAGCGCGCTACGCTAACAGAGGATGATATTTTTAGCTTATTTTTTTATTCTCAGTAGAGCAAATCAGCAGCCTCCACTCCGACGGTGTGTGCCGTGGTTCGGTTCTCGACACCGAGGTGATGATGGAGCAAGCGCCCTGCCGCCAATCAACACCTGTCAGAAACGCCAAACACACACACACACACACCACATTCTCAACCTCACATGCACACACCACGTCCTCACACACACACACAGCGACAATCACATCATTGTCTGTCACTTACAACAGTGCAACCTGAAGCACAATGACATGCAATGCAACACGTCCTGGAGCGCACCAAAAAAGAAAAAAACGCAGAGGAAAATGGTACGATCCCCTTTCAGTGACGTCTTCTGTCTTTAAATACATTGTACACCTCCATCTTTCCATGTGTCAACCCTTCCATCCATCCTTCCAAATCCATTTATTGCTCTAGGACTAGATGTAATAATGCCTCAATGGATACATTCCTCCATCTCTCAATCTGTCTATCCATCATCAAACCAGAAATCTGTCCATCCTTCACTCCATCCATCCGTTCATCTGTTGGTTCCTCTATCGATAAACGTCCCTCTTAATCCATTCATCAAACCCTAAATCTGTCCAACCTTCTTCTATCCATCTCTTCTTCCATTTTCTCTCTTCAGCCTTTCACCCAACTGTATGCATCTGGCTGATTCTTCCATCTATCCATTCATCCATCCATCCCTCACTCTGTGTGCTGCTCCATCCATTCATCCTGTTTTCCCCCCTCACCCTACACTCATCCACCCATCCCACCTGTTACCAGTTCATTCCTTTGTCTCTCCATACATCCTTCAGGTCATCCTTTCATCAACTTTCTCTCTGTCCAACTCTACAGTGTCTTTCATCTTCTCATCTATCCATCAGATCTCTTACAACTCCTACAACTCTCACTCTACCTTCATCCCAGCCAACTGCTCATTCATCCATCCATCCCTCCCTCCATTCATGACTTGTTCATCCCTTCATCCATCCAACCATTGTCATCCGCCTATCCATTCCTCCTTGCTCCATCCCTGAATTATGCCATGGCTTTACATCCATCCATCCATCCCTGCTAGCATCCTTCCATCCATCCATCTCAGAATCGATTTCTCTATCCATCCCTTCAACTGTTTATATTTGTCTGCAGTCATGCATCTTTTCCCACCTATTCATTCATTCTTCCATTCATCAAAGGAGTCCATCACTTAATCCATGCCCTGCTCCATCCATCCATCCCTTCACCTCATAGTCCATCCTTTCCTCCTAAACACACCATAACCACTTTCTTTGCACATCCCTCCATCCTCCCATCCTTCCCATAATGCATCATCCCATCACTCTGTTCATCACCAATCCAAAGTACACCTCCATCTCCCCACTTCTCCACCCATCCCCCAATCTATCCATCCCTCCAGCCTATCATGACCCCTGTGTACCAGTTCATCTTCTCAGTCTTTCAGACCTCGAAACCCGTCAGCGGTGCGTCATCTTTACGGCCGTGGCGAACAAAATAAAGATTTTACGATCGGCTTAGGGCGTCATTGGTTATTAATGATCCCTCTCTCTATCCCTCTCTCTCTTTCATCTCCACAGTGAGTTTAACATCCTCCATCTCTCCGTCTGTCCAAACCTTTATCCTGAGCTCAATGCACCAAATAATTACTCAGCCTTAATGGAGTCCACAGGACAATATGAGAGAAAGGGAGTGTGTGTGTGTGTGTGTGTGTGTGTGTGTGTGTGAGAGAGAGAGAGAGAGAGAGAGAGAGAGCGAGACAGCGAGAGAGAGTAATGAGTGCGAAACGGAAAGCAAGTGAAAGAGAGAGAGAGATGAAAGAAAGATAGAGATTATTAGAAATTCTCTCCTGCTCTCTTCATAATCCTTAATTATCAGGGAAATTCCCCTCCATCATCACTTCTGAGTGACCTTCCTGCGTGTGTGTGTGTGTGTGTGTGTGCGCGCACTCAAACAGTATGCAGAGATCAGAGACTCTGGCTTCTGATTGGTCGGTGTGAAACTCTCACTGCTTTTGATGTTAGTGCATTTATTTATTTATTAGGAAAAAGAAATATCAGACTTTTGTTCTGAAGCTAGTGCCCTAGAAAAAGAGTGCACATGAAAGATGCCTACGTCTCAACATTTAAACAGAAGAACCTCCTGAACACAGGGCTTTTTTTTTTCTCTGAAGAGGAACATGTACACGGCGGTGTGATAAATGACTTGCAGAAACGGACTTGATTAAAATTTTAATGTGTGTGTGTGTGTGTGTATGTGTGAGAGAGAGAGAGAGAGAGAGAGAGAGATTCAGTTATGAAGTCAGCTTGTCCCTGAACACTCCTTAGTGCACTTCTGTGACTTCTTGTTGTGCAAACATTATAACTTAAACGTTAGGAAATAATTATAAAGAAACGCAGCATGATCCTTTGGTCTGATTGGTTACATTCCATATGTAACCAACATTACACAAGCAGTGTGAGGCTCTGATCTGATTGGCTGTAAAAACGTACACTGAATTTTTTTTCTTCAGTTTTCCCAGGAACAAATTCACGGATTTTTGGGTTTTTTTTTTTTACTTTTACAGATAAATGCCGTCTTCCGCTGATTTCGGAGCTGGGAATGACGTCACGCGCGACTCAACCGCGTTCCATTTGTGCAAGTTGGAAAACCAATATGGACGCCTCCGGGAAAGCCGCTCTTATACTCGCTCTTTTGTCCCTTAGCGGTGTTTTACCACAAATCTGATGAAAACACGTCCCTAATAATCTGATCTCACCCTATTAAACATAACCTTCAGGTTTAAAGTGGAATTTCAGTTTCCTTTTAGGACTTTTCTTCAAATGGGACGCGGTGGGGGAAGCCAGGGTCACTCACTACCGTGTCGCCGTTAGCCATTAATTAGCATTAACACCACCTGAACACAGCACGTTACGCGGTATTTCGCGCATCAGAACAGCGTATCAACATGAGCACTCGGACAGTGCTGTGTGTACGCAGCTGATTAAATGACCCAAACACACAGACGTTTAATAAACAGGATAAAACCACAGCTTTCGCTTCCTCCTCGGCCAGGGGGCGCTGTTTTGGATTTTTAACTCGGGGGTCGATGAGGAGGAAATCCGACTTCGGGGGCGTCCTCGGTGACGTTTCGGACTCAGATCTTGGATATCGCGACTTCTGAGGACAAACGGAGCGCAGTTGATGTCGGGCGTTAAGCGATGTTAAAACTGCGGCTTCTTGTGAAGGTTTGAATCGTTTCTGTATGAATTTCACCTCGACCCGAGCAACCGCTGACTTTCTATGTAAATCAGTCCCTTGTCTGAACACATCACACTTCTTTGTAAAGTTACCGCACTGCTTAACGCAGCATTATTCCGAATTACTCCACTTTGATCAGGAATTTTTTTTATTTTTTTTGGTAAAAAAAAAAAAAAATCCACAAAGGCCAAAAATAATAAAGTCATCGGGAAAGCAATAGGATATTAAAATGTTCCCCCGGCTCACGCTGAGCCTCGTCCCGCTGCGGTCCTTTCCTTTGAAATAAATCCTCATCGTGTCCTTTTCTATTTAATCATCCTGCTCCTGGATGGAAAAAAAACCCTTAAAATCCCTTACAGAACCTCCTGAAGCTGCTGGTGAAGGATCTCGCTGACGAATTAAAGCAGTCAGGAGCCGCAGATTTGCTCTCCGTGCACGTCAGTTCGCAGGATTTCTAACCAAATCAGTGCTCTGCTTTCCTTTCCATTTTTTTTTTTTTTTTTTTGGAGGAAATTAAATTCACCCCCGCACTCAATAAGAGAAGAAGCGCGAAGACATGAAGAGCGTTAAAGTGCTTCGATATCAAATTAGGAAGTTAGAGAGGAAGCCTTACAGCGTACCAGGTTTCCCGGGGATTTACGCAGGATTTATGGAGTTTCCTCTCCATGAAGGAAACCACGCAGGTTCTTGGTGCTGCGGTAATTTAAACAGTGAAAAGATTACAAAGATGACATGTCAGGACTAACCCACTGGGCACGACGCTGTCGGTCGGGGGAAAATCATCACCGCGTGTTGAAGCAGAACACCAAGCCCTGACGTCTGGGGTTATTTTTTAAATCCACAGCAAACGGCCGAATACTTATGCCTTAATACTTGTCCGTTTATAGGATGAAGCGGTTACCAGGGGTGTAAACACTCCCTCCCTCGCCGGCCTCTCCTAGGTTTCCTCTCTCAACACTAACGAGATGAAAAATAAAATGCAGGAGAGAAACTTCAAAGTGCGGGAACACGTACGTGTCGGAAAGCTTTGGGGAAAAAGTCGCAGCTTTCCTTCGGACACAGGAGGGTCCTTCCATAAACGTCTCCTTCTGCTTGGAAACTTCGCGGCAGACGATTTATCTGTTCATCTGAACCGCACTGTTACTATAGCAGCGCTAACATATTAGAAATCCTCGGCGCTGCTGTTACGGAAAATAAATCGACGCCTTCCGACCAATCCGAATCCAGAATCTGGAATTCCACCCCCTGATGTCACTGGATGCCTTTATAGACAGCGTGTTTTTTTTTTTATTATTATTATTATTATTTATTTATATAATAATAAAGATAATAAAGAGACACAAAAAAAACATTAACATTTTATGGATCCTTTGTTTCTTTTAGAGGTTTGGACGTAAACGTGACGAGTCGAACGCGTATTTTGTCCTGCGTTTAGAGAAAAGACGCCGATCCGTCACCCTCCACTTTATCCGTTCACAATCCCATTAACACGGACCTGCTTAATCCCATTGATCTACTTATTCGTATTGGTAGGGTAAATGTCGTAAACAGTGCTGCGGTCAGGGTGTGTGTGTGTGGGCTGATTTTTTGGCAGCCGCTTCAGGAGAGACAGCAGCGTGCATCTCGTCGTTCCCTCCAGCAGATGAAGGAGGAAACAAAAAGCTTCCGCCCTCCTCCTCTTTATTCCATCTTCTCATCCTGCTGAACGTTCCTTCCATCCCACGTCCTCCATCCTACATCCCACCTAGCCTCTATAACCTCTTTAGGTTTGTCCCCCCCCCTTTTCCCTAAAGCGCTGAATAGTCTATAAAATCATCCTCAGTTTCTTCGTGCCAACATGACTAACCTAAAATTTGATCATCACAGAGTATGATTTGGTTTATCGGCGCGGGAGGATTTACCCTCCGCGTCTGGCACGTTTCACAGTGCGCATCACCGCGCTCGTCCGTGTCCTGCACGCAAAAACCCACGTTCCAAGATCGAAACGGTTGCTACGGTGATATTAGCGATGACATCATCGGCGAACCTGTGCTGCGTTCCAATATCCATACTTTCTGTCCTTACTATGCTTAGTTTGAGTCCGTAGGGCGTTCCCATTATGATTGCGGGGAAAATAAGTGTACTGAAAGGACCCGGATGGTGCCCTCATAACGGTCAAATCTTGGAGTGTGAAACAATGCACACTTCCGCACTCAACGGCCGCCATCTTAGCTACGTAGCGGAAGAGGTGGACCCGACTCGGCTCGAAAAAGAAAAGAAAAATGGCTGCCGGAACGGCTATTTATGTTATCGATGTGTCATGTTTTGCAAATGTGTTGATAGTAAATGCAAAAATGAAACTCAGTAAAATAAGTTATTGCACCTGAATAGTAAGAACGTTAACGGTGATGCGGGATGACGAGCCGCGGCAGCAGTCGTGATCGTAAGTTCCAGTAAGTGCACCATGGAGTAGGCGATTTGGAACAACACTTACCTACTGAAATCAAACAGTGTACTACGTGTAAGTGTACTCATGAAAGTATGGATATTGGAACACAGCCCTGGTGAAGAACACCTTTCAGCAATAAAGCTTCTGATCGAAAACGTGAAACCTCATCAGATGAAGCTGAAAAGCGAGAAGGGACGCCAATTTTACCAGAACTGCGCGTGTCCTTTAACAAGAACGGACAAATCAGCGAGAGCTAGCTAGCTGACGTGCAGCGAAGTGGGTGTGGCTTCTCCAGAATACATTTAAAATAACACACAACGTCCGGTCTAATTGTGTCCAAAATGTCGCTCACAGCTTACAAGAGAACAGCTGCCAAGGTCGACAAGGCGGAGCCTAAAACCCCCACGATTTGCATCAGAATTCATTAATTCCATATATAACGGGACAACTCGAAGGCCATCGTCCCGCGTAACCCCCGGTTACCAAACATCCAAACATGTTTGTGTGTTCGCAGGCCTAGGGGGACACACCAGGAGAGATTATCTCAGCAACACCACCGTCTGTGTGGTGACATTTGTCCTGGACGCGGATAACTCGGGGCGGAGATGGTCTAGCTGGTTTGGTTGTCATGGTTACCAAGTATGCAGGCTGTCAGTTAATGGATAATTTACTATGGTTGCTATGGTTACCATCTCCCAGTTCCCAGCGTGTTGATATAGAACAGTGATAAAAACTTCTTCCAGCGTCCTTTCCAGGCGTCTCGTCGGACGGGGTTCTCAGACACCCAATCGGATGAGAGGACTTCTCGTCTCTGGGGTGAAATCGATATTAATGTCTTGTTTAAAGACCTGCTGTATAAAAGCGATCTCTCGCTCAAGGTCGTGCTGCTCTACTGAATATCAGAAGAAGAAAAAAGAGAGAGAGAGAGAATTTTTATTTAAAAAAAAAAAAACCCAAACACACACGCTGGTGTTAAAACCCAGTGATATAATCGTTAAAAGCAGAAAAAGTACCAGGGGCAGTTTCTCTGTCTGATCGATCCATTTCCTGTCCCAGGTCTGATTCTGAACACTCACAAGACCGAGCCATTAGCGAGAAATCACACTGTAACGAGCTCACACCCAAACGGAAATCGGCGCACTTGATAATTGGGTGCAGTCGAGCGATGAAAGGTTTGGGAACAGAAATCAATCAGAGGGAGAGATCCTCGTCCGGCACCGGGCGGAACGGACCAATCAGGAGCCAGCTGGGGGTGACTGAGCACCAGGGACGTGGATCCTGCGGTGTGTGTCAGAGAGTTAACTGGAAGCAGCGAATGGGGGTGTGTGTGTGGGGGGGGGGGGGGGGGGGTCATCCTGTCACATCGCCTCGGATCTGGGGAGACGTGGATGATATGCTCAAACCCCAATATGCTCCTCCTCTCACGCGAATGCACGCCCGGTTCCCGTTTCTACACGGCCTCCAGTTGGCGTGATCCCCGGGCTCACGCATTCCAATACTAGGGAAGAAGTGGGGGTGAGTTTGGGGTGGGGGGTGGGCACATGCACACTTCCTTGAAGCCGCACATCACATCCGAGTTCCCTTGTGCTCACGGAGCCATCCTTCGTTCCTTCCATCCGCTCGTCAGAACGGCCACCGCTCAGGTTCCTACGATCCGGATTGTCTGCGTGCGTGCGAACGCTGCTTCGTCAAGTGACGGAACCCAGAATGACAGTTACCCGGAATGAGGCCGGCCGAACCCTGGGGAGAGCCTTCACCTCCGTATCAGCAGTCATCTCACTACATGTGGAGTCTTGTGTACCTGGGGATGGCCCCGAGGCCCGCGCGCTGCAGTTCCAAGGAAAATGAAACTGGATTTTTGTTACGTACGGTTTAAAGAATACACTTTAAACATCCCATCCACTATTTCCACCATACAGTACAGTACAGTGCACGCTATGGCCGGTAAAAAAACCCAAAACATTAAGGCTACGTTACGAATCTCTGATTAGTTCGTTGTACACTGATCCCTCGTTACGTTCCAAAACTTTCCGCGATACGCGGACGCCAGGCCGAGTGCTTTTTTTTTGTTTTGTTTAATAGTTTAAGCCCTAAATGATCCTCCCACACTCTTTAAACATTTTCTAGATGCAATTAAACAAAGAAAACATTTGCGAACATATAGCAAGAATAGTGAATTTTGTGTCGAATTCGTAGAAACATCACATTTATAGCGAGTCCTGTAATGTGCTGTATACTATACTAGCGTAGCCTGGACTCATATTTTCGGTTCTGTATGTGTGTAGCCTAGCCTAAGCTTTTTTCTATACTGTATAATACTGTAATTAACACCCACGCGCTACAGATTGGATTTCAGAACCGCTACAGTGTCATAAACAACAAATGGTTCTGTACAGACGTAAGCAACTGGATCAAGAAACAGCTGTGTGACAAATTCCACCGTCAAAAAATCCATCAAAACAATTCACTAGACGTTTTGAGGATGCAGCGAAATACCAATGAAAACAATTAGACATATTCTAAATAAAAATCCGCAAATAGCCGGGGATGCGAAATGTGAACCACGATATAGCGGGGGATTAATACTCGACAGTGGACCCTTGGCTCGCGAACACGTCAGATGGCGAACAGATTTTGTACCGAGTGATGGACAAATTCTCGTTTTTGTTGAAGTTATGATGACGATACGCTAAAAAGTGTTAAATATTTATAAAATGTTTAAGATTCGCAGGCAGGCCAGTGTAGCAGGGTACGTTGTACGATACCTTCGACACCTCGCCTGACGTACAGACAGCCGACCCACGCTTCACACCACAAACATTCAGTTCCGGTCAAGCACTCGTGGTGTGA
>JAQLOM010000035.1:27515056-27533123 GCA_030068315.1 Chrysichthys thysi | reverse complement strand
GTCCCTTTGAAGTGCTGGTTTTCCGAGATGTGATTATTGAATGCTAAGATGTGTCAATATTTCAAACCTTGACATATGACAAGTCTCTTAAGCCCAAATTTGTATGTTAATTGCTGTGTTTGCTCTGATTTCTAAGCATGTAACAAGATACACACACTGTAAATTTGAGAATTTTACAAAAGCACCACCTTTAAATAATTCATATCATATCTTCCTTATTACCGAGTATATTCTAATGATTTAGGCATCAAATTATTTATGTAAATAATACTGTATACAAATCTGTTGCTTATTCCTTAAAACTATGAGCAGAACACATGAAAATATGACTTTGAAATTTCATTTTATTGAAGTGAGACAACAGAACGCTCAAAAAGGGCCATTTCTTGGCCATATTTATGATCATAACTAAAATATGGAACATCAGTTTGCCTTGAAATTTTCTGCCAATCAGAAGCTGTTATACCTGCACCTGTTCAGTGTGGGAAATACATGGTAGTGCTTATTATTTTTTATTTATCAACATATTAAAAAAAGCAAAAAAAAAAAGTACAAATACTGTGTTTTTGCCGACAGTAAAGCTGTTTAAAAAGGTGTTGTGGTTCTGTTGGGTTTTGTTTTGGACGCCGCGCGCTGCGGTCCCGTCACCATGGCAACCGAAGCTGTCTCTGTTTAAAGAGGAGCAGATGTTTAAACAGATCTCTCTCCAGGCCTCAAGATGGCGCTGTGGAGCAGAAAACCCCCAGCTAAAGCTCTTTTCCGTCCTGCCTTTAAACCAAGCCGACCAGGAGGACAGTGTCCGGACAAGACATTAAACCCCTCTAAAGCCTTAATCACCATAAACCGGAGTGTGTGTGTGTGTGTGTGTGTGTGTGCGGTGCCACACCTCTCCCACGTGCTCACCCCCTCCTCTCCTGCAGCCCACATTCAGCCCTCAGCACCGATCTGCTTTCACTCCCCGGGTCACCTCACACTTCCGGGTTGTGACGTCAGTGGACTGAGGGGGCGTGGCTCTGCTCAGTGAGTTCTGCCCTACTGCATCCCAGGAATTCACTCAGTTATGACACATTACATAAAATCAGCTCAGCCTTTTCAGATCAGATGGTGTGTTTGGGGAACATCAGAGTTCCTCAGTTCTTCTGCTTTACACTCATACAGCTCTCTCTCTCTCTCTCTCTCTCTCTGTCCAGTTGTCTTAATTAAAAATAAATAAATAAATAAATAAATAAATAAATAATAATGGGAAAAAAAACCTCTCATGCATCATCTATAATAAAATCCTAAAAGTCTGACCTGGTGGAGGTGTGTGGGTTTTTTTTTTTTTTTTTTTCCCATCCTGAGGAGAAGAATGTGCATTTGTGTGTGTTTGTATTTTAATGTCGTCAGAGCAAGACAATAAACATGAATAAGCAACATTTTGACAATAATCTGATCATCTAACTCTGTTCAAGAAAATAACAACTATGAATACATGTGCATTCATTTCATTCATTCATTTAAAGAACATCATGCATAAGAAATCCACTGGGCATCTCCTAATGCAACCTCTCCATCTATTGCTCATGTTATATTCACCATTATTATTATTATTATTATTTATTAATTACTTACTTTTTTATTTCTCAAAGGACTTGTCTGCAATCTGATGGTTCTCCACAAGGGGGCAGCGTTAACACTTTCCAGCCACACATCTCCGTGTGTCAGTGTTTTGCATTGATTTCATGTGAAGTTTTATTATTTTTTTGTAGATGTTTGTGAGTTGTGTGAAACTCTAAGACTTAAGGGGAGATAGCACAGATAGAAACGTCAACATTTTCGTCAATCCTTTTTCATATATTTTTTAGATAAACCGCATCAATGACATCTCGTAAAGTGTAGGCGTAGTAATAATAGTAATAATAATAATAATAATAATAATAATCATCATCATAAAGATGACCTTTTTTGTCTTTGTCCATTTTGTTGTGAGCACAGCATTTAGTGTAAATATATCAAGTTAAAGGTTTATTCTCCGCCCATGTCCTAGTCACATCATGACACAGGCTTTACTGAAAATGAGGTGTGTGTGTGTTTACAGTAATAACTAATTTTATTACCATGACATACATGACCGCTGCTTTTGTAAAACCTCTTACCCTGCTGTTGAAATGTTAAGAAATGAAATTAATCTGTAAACTCCTTTCCTATAAAACAAGTTTTATTTTATTTGTTCATCTACGTGCATGAGGGATTCTTATCTGATTAAAAAAAGCCATAAAAACCATGTTTTCCCTGCAAAAGCACTTTTGGTAAAGTGAAAAACAAAGGACTTAAAAAAATAAATAAATAAAAAAATAAAAAACGTTAAGTGTGTAAAGGGTTTTACTCATGAGAAAAGTAACACTTTGATTTTAAACCTGTAAAATAAATAATTTTAAACATTTAAAATAAATAAACAAAAATTACATTTACAACATTACCCTTCTTCCTACAGTTACTTTTTTCCCCCTTACATATTAATTTGAACATAAAAAAAAAATCTGATTATTTTTTATGCATTCATTTTTAATAGAGTCTGCAAATCGATGCATATTTACTGAGACCCAGTGTAAAATAAACACCAGCCTACCTGCGAGAGGTATTGTTAAAAAGGCCCTGATTGACCCGGTGCATATTTCTTGGACCATGTAAACGCACAGACACTGCTATAAAACCTCCCTAACGCCGTTCTGTCACCACTGAAGTTCAACCAATTGATCAGCTGATAAAATCTCACCAAATTTTAACTGCCTAAAAACAAACAGAGAGAAAGATATAAAAAGGAAAATAAAGGAAATAAAATAAACTAAAATAAAAACCACTCGGGACACATGATCTCTTTTAATTCAAGTTTAATAATCTCCAAAGAAAAACAAATGTAAAGGCGCCATCTCGTATATTAATCTCGAAAACTTTTTTTTTTCTTTTTTCCAGCTTTACACGGACAGTCGTCGTCTCGTCAGAGAAAGATATGCAGTGTTCATGAACGAGGAGTTCGGAAACGGACAATCGGGGAAGAACGAACGAGAACGTAAAAAGACGAACAGTTCCACAAACGGTTCCACATACAGTTCCTTATGTTGAGGTTATTTTACACAGCCCTCGTACGGCAAACAGCAAGGCGGGAGAAACAGGTCCTGACACGGCGCTGAGACTGAGCTGGCCTCACCTTCAGAGCTTTCAGGAGGCTAATAATAATAATAATAATAATAATAATAATAATACATCTTCCAATTCAGCCTTCATGAAGTTCAGTGAAAACACCTCATGACCGTTTCCTCGTCTCTCCTGTTAGTTTATCTTTAAAGCTATATCGCGATACTTCAGATCGTACACGCCTCAGGCTGCTTTCACATGTTTCGAAGCACGATTTCATTCATTTATTTATTTTTGTTAATTTATTTTTGGGAGTCACGTGAGAAATGCTTTCCTTGACCAATCAGCTCACACGTTTGGTTTCGCACGTGCAGTGCTGGTGAGAACGTCTCGTCATGAAGAGAGGACGGGAAGCAACGGGAATATATTTCGTTGTGGGTCGAACAGAGCGGCGCGGTGTCTGATGACGCGTGACGTGATTGCATGTTAAGTCTTCTGAAGAAAAAAAAAAAAGAAGTAATAAGTAAATATAGAAAAAAAAACCAAACAAACAAACCCAACTGCTTAAATTTTTCACCCCCGAAGCTCCAGCGAAGATGAACACCAACCTTTATTTCACCTGAAATTCAGCTCGCTGGGCTTGAGAGTTTTGAGCCACGATGAGGATTACCAAGACCGTCGCTATGGTTACAGAGAGCACGTCACGTGAGTCAGGGTGTGGAAGCAGCCTTGACACGTGGAATAAAAGCTACATGACGTCGATCACGTTGTGAATCCTGCTACGCGGCGACCGCCTGGATTGAGACGCTCAGATTTTCAAAGTGGTGAGGTTTATAATCCGGCTCTACATTCGGAAAACCGCCGTGCATACCGGCAACGTGCAAACTTCATAACTTTAACAACGTTATTCCAGACGTAATATTCCTCAAACACATTTTACATGATGCCTTAACAACATTTTGACCTGAACTAGCAAGCCACGCCCACAAGAGCGACAAGCTGCTTTGTTAGCAGCAGTGCCAGCGTTCACGGGTTTTTCCCTCCCAATCTGTTGCTATGGCGATATGGGAGACATATATAACAAAAAGCACAAAAACGGACAAACGGATTTACTGAAATGACTCTGGTCGTGAAAGATGCTTTCGCTTTCCTTAAAAATTCACGAACGCCGATTCCACCAATCGATTTTTAAAAAGTACAAAAGTGGGCGGGGCTGTGCAGTCTTCCATCTGTCAAAAGCATATTTCCAACAGCTACGTAATTTGTGGTAACATTCTGTTTGTTAGCGACGCCGGCGCCTTGGATCCCACGTTCATATGGTACAAGAATCGCTCACTGCTCACGTACAATCTCGAGTAATAACAATAATAATTTAAAAAATGGGCGGAGCCACAATTTGACGTGTGCGAGGCCCTGTTTCTCCGCTCACGTTAGCCCAGTTTTGCTAGTTATCCAAGAACAAAGATGAACACACGTGACACAGATGTGACGCGATGTCCGGCCTGCTGCGTCGCTGTAAACTCTTGAGGAAAGACCAGACTTTGTGTGTGTGTGTGTGTGTGTGTATCTCAACATCCAGAGAGTGGTTAGCATTCAGCGTTAGCATGCTGCATCAGGAACAGGAACACACCAGGAGGTAAGAAAACACACAAACAAACAAACAAACAAACAAACAAAACAAACGATTCAGAAATGTACACGTGAGGCGTTCCCAGCCGAGGTCTGCGTGCGGTTTTTAAAGTGTTTCCTTTTCCCCCTTGCACCAACGCTCCGAATGACGACTTTTGAAAATACGCAGGAAACGTCAAGCGTCCGTTACGTTAAACTGGAGCGTCACGTTCTTGGGAAACATTCTGAATCTGGAGTTGATTTCCACGAAGGATTAAAAAAAAAAAATAAATAAATAAAAAAAAATAAAGACAACAGTATGAGCAGAACGGTTTAATAATCGCACTCAGAATGGCGGAAATGTGACGACCCGGGACCCTCGACTCCTCTGAATCCGTGCTCCGTATGTCCGATGTGGAAAATGTAAAAATATATCTTATATTATATTATATTATAATAGATCACTATGTGAAACGGCACAAACAATCCTCACTATCAAGTACACACTAGATCTCGCACACGTATTTTATACCGCGAGCGGACTTTTCCAGTTTTTGATTTGGAACGCAGCCTGAAATCTGGAGTTTATTCCAAGAAAAAAAAAAAAGAAAAAAAAAGTGTCTGAAATCCACAACACACATCACGTTTACTTTTTTCACTTTCAAGTCTAAAACCCGTGGCATGTGAGCACTCCGGCCGTGAGGTTCACACGCGGTACGGATGAAACCTCGTTATCACTAAAGTTACGTTATCACGCTGTCCAAAAAGCACCACCGCACGAAAGCAACCTTTTCCTTTCCTCTGCTAAAGGACGACTTCCTGAAACATTCGCACGGACGACGCCTGAGGTCATAACCCACGACCTGAACCATGAGAACCCGAGCTTTCCGGCCTGCTTGACACTTTATCCATAATAAACTAGTCTTCCTATCAAGTGTGCACTCCAGGCTTCACTAATGGTTAAGCAAGCATCACAATGAACTCCTCCTCTCTCTTATTTTATTTTTTCCTGTAACTATCGGAAAACATTCAAGGTTGAACACTTTAGATTTGGAACACAGCCACGACCTTGCCTTTCTTTTCCTTTCCTCTGCTCAGCTCAGCTCATGACCTCATCACTCACCTGCACAGGTGCATCATGGGTGAGTTAAGTAAACGTTAGCTGAGCGACACACCCACGTTAATGTAATGGAGAGGAGTTAAATAATAATAATCACAATTATAATAATAATAATAATAATAATAATAATAATAATAATAATAATAAAGTACATCAATACACCACACCCCCCCGACCTGATCGCACACGTTTAAACGTTTACAATTTTGATATTCTCAAGAACACGCGTTTCAGAAAAAATCTGAACAAAAAACAGAAATAAATTGACCTGGGAAAAAAAACCTCAAACAAACAAACAAAAAAAAAACCATCGTCTGTAACATCATGACCTATTTGTGTTAAAAAACAATGATTAATAATAATAATAATAATAATACAAATAAAAAGGTTTACAGACGTCCAGAAAGGCCAGGTATCATCGTATAACAAAAATTATTTTTAATGCCCCGTACAAGTCTAACGCTAATCAGCTAGCTATAGAGTGTTACGCTTTGCTAGTTAGTGCGAGTTATTTTAACGATAGCTGGGCAAAAAAAAACAAAAAAAAAAGACAGCGTTCCTTTTGAGAAAAGAGCGAATCAAGTGAAAGACGGCTAAGCTAGCACAGTTACAGGGGCTGTTCATTCCACAAGTGGAGCAAAACATCTCAAACTAGCAGCTGCTATCAGGAAATCATTTAAAACTTGTGCCTCTTTTGTTGCTAGCTTCAGATCAAGAGTTGCCGTTCTTTATTTATTCTCAATAACAATAATAATAATAATAACAACAACAACATCATCATCCATGGCCTTGTTGGACGTCCGGAACGTCTTTAGAAACGTTCAGCACTACTCCGGTTGTCCTAGTCGCCACTTTTCATGCTATAAATCTACGAAATTGTGTTTTATTCCTATTATTTTTTAAAATTCAAGCTCTATCCTGCTGCTAACTCTAATCTCGCTAAAATTCTAGCGCTAACATGCACTCGAGCTTGGTTTCCCATAGAAAAACGCGTCTGATACAAACCCACGTCGAATCGATTGATTTCACTTTTGACCTATAAAACATAAAAAGTAGCCCTCGCTTAGTTACTTATTTATTCATGGATTGATTGGTTTTGGGTTGTTTTTTCTTTTTCGCAGGCTTGTTGATTGATTTATTTCGATGCATAGGACCGCGACCGGTTCACAAGATCATAAATTGGACGAAGGCGTTTGGGAAGAAGATTTTTTTTTTTTTTTTCGGATTCATTTCGCAAAAAGAAAACATAAAACGTGAGCTAATCGAGCACAGAGCACCCTTAAACACCGCCTACACACGTCACACGCTCGCGATAAATACGAATAGAAATGTTTATTGCTTTAAGTGGACGCTTCGCCACGTTTACAAACCTGACCTTTGACCTAGAAACGCTGAAACCGCCAACGATATGGCCAAAAAAAAAAAAACCAAAAAGTGTATATATACAGTATTCCTGTGCACTTTGTGTGTGTGTGTGTGTGTGTGTGTGTGTGTATGTGTGTGTGTGTAACAGCTCGTCCTGTTTTTTTTTTCCCCCTCCACGTCGGACAGTACTCGTAACGCTCGTTCTGTCGGACACGTTGGGAAAAAAATAAAGAGAGGAAACAGGAAGTGCCCCGTGAACTGACCGGCAGCTCAGCCCGAGCGCCATGGCAACGCAGATCAAAGCCCTTTAACGCCACGGCACTCTTCTGAAATATGTCTAGTTAATTTTCTTTCTCCTCCATCTCGTCCCCCCTCCCAGTCCTCCATCTCACGACCCTCCGTCCTCCGTCTCGCATCTCCTGGCTCTACCTGGAGATCATGGAGCTGCACTGTGATTGGCTGGAGGACGTGGTGGCGGCGCTGAGCTGTGAGAAGCCGCTGTGACTTGACTCCAGGCTCGTCATCGAACCTCTGATGAGAGGAGAGGAGACGAGACGAGAGAGAGGAACGATCGAGAGAAGGAGAGAGAGAGAGAGAGAGAGAGAGAGTAAATGACCAGCAGAGGAAAAAAACCAAAGGGAGGTAAAGAAGGAAAAAGGGAATAAGAGAACAAGAATCATGAAAGGATGGAAAGGGGGAAGAATGATAACAAATGCAGAAATAAAAAATAAAGACAGTCACGAAACAAAGAGACAGAGAGAGACCGACAGAAAGAGGGAGAGACAGGGAGAGAGAGGGAGAGAGAGAGAGAGTAGTTATAATATAAAGTGTCACAGTGAGCTGAAATCCCTGTTCCTACCCCAACCTCAAGCCGGACATGCAGCCGGGCCCCACACACACACACACACACACACACACACACACACACACACACACACCCTCCCAGTCTACCGTCAGACCTTCACTGCACACTATCAGAAACACTTCCACCCAAAACAAATGCTAACATGCTAAACAACACCACAGGAGAGACACAATACAGATCCTTTAGCATGGTTAGCTTTCACCTGCTATTAGCATTAGCAACATTAGCATGTATGGGCTGAGTGTTCCTTCCAGCTCACTGTCGAGTTCTGAGTCTGACTGGAAAAAAATAAAAATAAAAAAAATCGGAAAAAAGGGGAAAAAAACGTTTTTGTTTTGTTTTTCCCGTCATCGCTAAAGACACACCTCAAACCAGGCAAACACACGAGCCTTAAAGAAAGCCAGAAAAAGCACATACACATGTGTGTGTGTGTGTGTGTGTGTGTGTGTGTGTGTGGTCTGCCACTGTAAAAAAAAAAAAAAACATTTTTTTTAATTAATTAATAATTACGCATGTTTATGCTAACATGGCTAATAAAAAAATAAACCCTGGTCACGCTGATTAGCCTCAAAAGATTCCTCAAATCTCTGTGGACTTCGTTTTGTTCTGAGGCGAAAATTTCATTCATTTACCTGAGAAGTTAGCATTAGCCTTGTTAGCATTTGAAAGAGATTAGCCATTAGCCAAAGATGAGGTTAGTCACATCGACAACGCAGTGCTGCTTTTTTCCTTTCTTTTCTTTAATAAACACGCCCTTATCGACTTCCGTGTCATTAAAATGTTCTTTTTAAAAAAAAAATATATATATATTAGCATGCTAATTAAGCTAGCCTGCTAGCTAGCTAGGACGTTACCAAAAAACAAAACACACTTATTTCTGAGTAAGTTCAGAAGTCGACAAGGGAGCGTCAGAAAAAAAACAGGACAGGAACACAGCCGTGATTTGGGGATTTTTTTCTTCTTCTTTTCTTAAAAACTGATTGAGAGATTCACATCAGGATGAAAAAAAAAATAAATTTTTTTTTTAAAAATTCACATCACGTCCTCATAACCTTTCTCGTGATACAACATTAAATCTTTTAACTTTTATACTTAATGTGCGTTTAACTTTAAAAAAAAAAAAAAAAAAAAATTCATCTACGAACCAGCATACATAAAGAATGCAATTTTGAATAAATAAAAAATAAAAAACTAAAGAAAAAATTATATCTAAGATTAGATTAAATAATTAACAGTATTAAAAAAAAAATATATATGTTTTTATATATATATATATATATATATATATATATATAAAAGTAGCGTTTAAATAAATAAAAAAAATGAATATTTCCCATTTTAAAATTCATTAAACTGGAAGCGTTATAATATTTAAAACTTTAAATTTACACTCAGGTTATATTATTTAAAAGGTCACGAATCATATATATATATATATTTTTTTTTTAATTTTTTTTTTTTTATAACAAATCGATCTGTCAGAGTGCTATGAGGGCGTTTTGTAAATTTCACTCTCATAACCAGGAGAAGAATCAAACGTACACACACTTTATTCTCTCACGATAAAGGAACCTTTTACTTTTTCTTTCTTTCTGGTGTAAATCTGATCAGTCTGAATCATGAAATTAAAAAAATTAAAAAATGCCCTTATTGAGGGTATAAACAAAGAAACCATGTTCACGTGAACCTCCTTTGTACCAGAAGTCTTGGGGCAGATGCTGAACTTCCACGATAACACGTGAACTCAATTACAAACTCCTTCCTTTAATGAAGTAGTTCCGGCTTTGACTTGACACTTTTCTGAAGATCGTGTCGTATCCATACGCCATCAGACACACCCCGGCACTAACGCTAATCTTTAGCTAACGCACAGCTTATCTGTAAAATAAACAAACAAACAAAAACAGCTGCCCCCAGACTTCCACCAATCGTCTGGAAATCATGATTTTCAGAACAGACTAAACACATGTGCACGTGTGTGTACGTTCGATTTCCCCGCCCATGCTTTGGTAACCCGCTAGGATTTACAGAAACCCAAGCCGAGCAGGTGTTTAGCGCAGCGTTAGCATCGTCATTAATGCTAACACGTCAACAGAGCTTCGTTAGCATGGCGCTAAAGCTGGGCTAACGGCAAACAGGATCACTTACAAACTCTGCACATCGCAGCAAGCCGTTCTTTATAGGAGGGAAAAACAGAAAAGGAAGGCAGTCGTGAGGAAACGGGCGCAGAGAGAGAAAGAGAAAGAGAGAGAGAGAGAGAGAGGCAGCAGCTTGGACAGTGTTCGAATGTGGGCAAGTTACATGGCATTGAGGTGAAATCGATAAAAAAAAAGAAAAAAAGAAAAAGAAAAAGAAAATCAATAAATAAATCCATAAATATCCCTTTAACAGATTTCTGCGATTCCAGATGTTTCTGTGATCCAGGTGTTCGAGTTACCTGAAGTCCTCCGAGCCCAGCACCTCGGTGTAGTACATGACTTTACACTTGTGAGAGGAAACCTGCAGCGTGGCTAACACGTCGTCCACGCGCGGCAGGTTGGTGGCGGCGCACGCAGGCATCGAGTGGAACCTCCACTGCAGGATGTAGAACCCTGGCCAGCGCGTCACGTGAGAACCCTGCGCACGGAGAACCGGAGAGAGGAGACATGAACGGGAGAACGGGACGGGCGGATAGCAAAACGTTGAGGAGAACGCTTCTGCTAACTGATAAACGCGCGCGTGGGTACAGGGACGGCTGAATCAACAAACGTACGGAACCTTCGTGAACAAATAAACGGATAAAGGGCAGTAATGAATAAACAACAGAGAGAAAAGCAGACGACGTCAACCGACGGACAGATAAACACGTCAGTGATTAAAATGTAAATGAATAAACGGATAAATACCACACAAGTGACGCGAATGAATAATTAACACAAAAACAACGCAGACACACACAGAGACACAGAAAGACAGACAGATTAAAAGTAAAATTAAAAAAATAAATACAAGAGAGAGACAAGCCAATGGATACACAGATAAACAAATAAATCCATGAACGAATTAAAGTATACTTTCGATAGATATAAACATGGCTCTATAATAGTCAGAAAAATAAAATAGAAATATAGATATATGATTGGGTAAATATTCAGGGAGGCGGACGGAGAGCGAGATTAAAATGAATCAATGGATAAACGAACGAATAAGTGAAGAAGACAACAAGTAAACAAAGCAAATGAATAAAGGTTAAAATACAGACAGGTCGACAGATGAATAACTAATAGATAGGTAGGTAGACAGACGGGTGGGTAGGTAGACGGGTAGGTCGACAGAACAGGGAAATATCCATCAAGAGAACTTCCAGAACAATAAACTACACTGATTTCTAATGAAAACCAAATTATTATTATTATTATTATTATTATTATTATTATTATTACTACTACATTTTAAAAGCCACCTGGAAAAGGAAAAGTTGTAAAAACATGTCTTTTTCTTTCAGCGTTGGTAAAGGAACGGAACAGCCACAGATCCAGGCGGGGCTGGACGTTACCTGCACGCTCTCTCCCTCCTTACAGGTGAGCGGAGACTCCACCATGCTGTAGTCCTGCCCAAGCTGCCATGACTTGTCGATGAGCTGCACGTTGTTGCCCCCAGGCGACGTGATACCGTGAGACGCCAGCGCCTCTTTCCTGGGCGCCTGAGGAGCCCGTTTGGAGTGGTAGATGTTGAAGACCACGTCTCCTTTACACACGTCGAAGTCCCAGGTGATCACGGAGGAGGCGTCGATGATCTCGATCAGCAGCTGCACGAGACGCGAGAAGAGACGAACAGAAACACAGCGCCCGTTAGGACACGTCGACGGCGTGTAAAATAATAAGCCCCACCCCCGCGGCATCTGCCCTTGCCTCGTGCGGCGCTCCCTTAAAGACGCTGGCGCTCTGGTAGATGGTTTCCGTCCACAGTTTGATGTCGTCGTTCTCCAGTTCCTCGGGAGTTCTGTACAGAGATTTGGGAACCAGGCCGCCCTCAGGAACCTCGCACTGTAAAACGTCACGAAGCCGTCAAGAATTATACACCAGCACCGCCAAAACCATCATCTTGTCAAGTTCAAAACACTGCCACCAGATTTCCTTCATACAGCGTTCGACTCAAGTGTGGCGCATTTAGCCACGCCCACAAAACCACATAAAACTTCATACCGCAATGCACGGTATGGCTGGCTCCATTACTGTCTGTAGACTGGACATGCTTGGAGCTGTGGTGGATAAGAGGGTGCTGAACAAGCTGTTATCTGGACCACCGTCTCCACCACACACTGGACAGGCAGCGGGGCACCTTCTCGGACAGACTGCTCCAGCGCCGCCAGGAAGTCCGCCCGTTACACGCCACGATAATTCACACACTTCGGACTGAAATCAGTAACCGCCCCTTTGTGGCAGGGTTTCCATTTTGCGTAACGTTGCTTTTTTTTTTTTTTTTAATTTAAATTTATTTAATTTAATTCAATTTAAATTACAGTGAACCCCCACTATATCGAGGTTCACCTACCGCACGTCCGGCGCATCACGGATTTTCAAATTTTGATTCGCGGAATTTTTGGCTTTCACGCGACTCTGGAATACAAAATACGTAAATATATTTAAAAAAAAAAATGCTAATTCAAAACATTAAAAAGAACATTTAAATGGAAATAAAACAGTATGCGCTGTATTTCATCAGCAAGTACGCATGTAGATTTTATATGTTGTTAAAATGACGCGTGTTTAAGAGCATAGGACGTGTTCATAAGAGAGTGGAAATGGTTTATAAAGCCTTAATATATATATAAATAATAAAATAAATGTGAATAAATGTACGCTGGAACGTAACCCCTGAGATAGGCGAGGGTTCATTGTATTACATAAATGTTTTTATTAATTTTTATTTAATATAATATTGTTGCACAGTAATCCCTCGCTATTCACGGTTCACATTTCACGTCCCCGACTATTCGCGGATTTTTATTTAGAACATATCTAGTTCTCCCCGGTATTTCGCGGCATCCGTAAAACCTCGAGTGAATCGTTTTTATGGATTTTTCGACGGTGGAATTTGTCACACAGCTGTTTCTTGATCTAGTTGCTTATGTCGGTACAGTACCATTTGTTGTTTAGGACGACTGTAGCCGTTCTGAGATCCAGTCTGTAGCAAGTGGGTGTTAATTACAGTATAGAAAAAAATCCGAGTTTAGGCTAGGTGTACTACATACATACAGTACCGAAAATACAACTCCAGGCTACGCTAGGATAGCATACAGCACATTACAGTACTCGCTATAAATGTGATGTTTCTACGAATTCGAGACAGTTCACCTCGCTATATGCTCGCAAATTTTTTCTTTGTGTGTTTAATCGTGTCTAGAAAGTGTCTAAAGAGTGTAGGAGGATCATTTAGCTCTTAAACTATTATTCAAAAAACACATTTAGGGGTGGTGTCCATGTATTGCGGATTTAAGGAGTTATGGAACGTAACCCCCGCGAAAGACAAGGGACTGTTGTATTTATGTATACTCCATTTCTTTTTCTTTTTTTTTTTTTAATTATTTTATGTTTTGTTTTTTTTATTTTATTATCTGGTGTAGTGTCCTTCATGTCTGCTGCTGTGACAAAGTAATTTTCCTAGCTGGGATTAATAAAGTACATCTAATCTAATCTAATCTAATCTAATCTGTTCAGTGTTTGTTCATGCACTTGGAAATGCCCCAGAACAGGAACCTTCATGTCCCAGAAGAACGTTAGCATGATTTTCTTGTCGGAGGGCTGACTTTTGGATTTCTTCTTCGCTGGAGAAGACGCTTAAACGTTATTAATATTCACACCGACTTACTACGGCACTCTACTAAAACATCCTGCTGAACGTGCGACACTTCAGGAAGTTCATCACACACACCCACACACACAGCGTTAACTACACCCACACACTCACCATGCACTCTCCACCCAGGAAGTCGGGGATGACCTCCTTATCGATGTAATCCACCAGACCGCCGGGACCCTGATAGTCGTTCCCGGCATAGATCAGGAACTTCTTACGCGTGTTCTCGTCGATGAACGGACTCACCTGAGGGAGGGGGGAAAAATTTGATTATTAAATAAAACATCACATACTGTAGGGTTGTTTCTACACCCTGGCTCCGTACTAAAACATATTTTAAGAAAAGAAAAAGAAAAAAAAAAGCATCAGTAAGACAAGTGGAAAAATGCAGAGCAAATAAAATAGTGACAGATTCTAACAACAAAAAAAAAAAACAAAAAAAAAAAAACAAAGAGAGTGATACCTGTAAAATAAACAGAGGGGTCATTAAAGGTGCGATGGGTTACTTTTTTTTCCTTTATATCCCTCACTTCTACAAATATTATAGAAGATGTACTGAAAGTGATTTAAAAAGTAGTTTTGAGTCCAGTGCATTAAGTCCAGGAGTGCTTGTTGGTGTTTTGTTGGACCATGTGTCAATCTTTCGTGTCCACTATCTTCATGATACTGGAGATCTCTGGGGGAGGAGCTTCATTTAAAAAGAAATAATGAGCGTGAATCGGGTCACGTGTGAAAAAGTGTTTTACTTTTAAAATTCGTTGGACAACAAACCAAGAATAAATTACTAAATACATAAATAAATTAAAATACATGATGTTTGTCTCTACGGCGCAGCTGAGTGCTGCTACATCACCACCAGGGGGCAGTAGTGACACATGCACGTGCTGAAATGCTGCAGTGTGACGCCGCATAACGACGACTAAAACAGGAACGCCTGAAATTTTTAATCCTTAATGAAAATCACCACAAGGCTGTTTACTATTTTAAAATCACCGTACAGACAGACAGGCAGAGACAGACAGACAGACACCTAGATCAGAAGACGCAGGTCCAGTTTCTGTATCTCCAGTGTACATTTGCATATATTTGCATATTCATTAACAAGCGGCCCTCTGTTCAAACCCTGAGTGTGGGGTTTTTTTTTTTTGTTTGGGTCCCATTTCCTGTCGAGTGTGTGTAAACAGGAAGTGTGGAACCTCACCAGAGTCCAGAGCACAGGGAAGACTCGTGGAGCGCGCAGGATGAGCAGACGCCCGAGGGTTTCTGGGTAATTCGCCTCCACCACCTCGATGATACGCAGCAGCGCTTTAACGCCCGGACGCCACAGATGTCTCATGTTCAATCCCTCCAGGTCTACCAGACACGTCCAACAGCTGCACACATCACAGTCATCATCATCTGTGTGTCCGTTACTGTACGTTTCTACAATAAGGAAGGTTTTCAGGCTAAGGCCGCACAAGACATGATCCCTTTGCTGTGACAGAAAAAAAAAAGTGGCAATGTGATAAAAGGGGAGACAGAGAGACGTGGGGGGGCACAGAGGTGTTAAAAATAGCGAGAGAGAAAGAGAGAACAGACAGACGTGATACCGAAGTGAAAAATTAAATAATGGAATGTTTTAGAACAGACACGGCAACGTGAGGTCGGATTATGAGCCCAAAATTACTCATCTTTCCCTTCCTCACGAGATCGCAGCAACGGCGTGCCGAGGTGTTTTTGCCCCACTTCTGCAGTTTATAAAAACACACGCTCGCAGAAAACAAGGGAGGAGAACGAGTAGAAGAAGGAAAACGAGGGGAAAGAAAAGGGAGCTGGAGGAGAACGCAGAGGAAACAGGAGGAAAAGGATTGTATAAGAAGAAGGAAGGGGACAAGGAGAAGTAGGAGGACAAGGAAAAACAGATAGATGCGAAGAAAAAGGAGGAGGAGGAGGAGAAGTAGGAGACGAAAGAGAGAAGAGAAGGAGGGCGAGGAGAAGGGAGCATGAGAAACCGATGGATGAGGGGAAGCAGAGGGATGACTTGGAATGGAAAGATTAGGAGCAGGAACCAGGAGGATGAGAAGAAGGAGGAGAAGGAGACACATAAGGAGAAGTAAGTGGAGAGGAGCGGCGGGAAAGGAGACGAAATGTAAAGTAGGAGAAGGGGGACAACGTGGATGAGGAAGATGAGGAGAGGGAAGAATAAAAAATAAAAAAAAAAAACACATATGAGGAGAAGCAAAAGCATGATGAGGTGATGGAGGAGGAGAAGCCGAACAAGGAGCGGGAAGCGGGCAAAACAAACAAAAACAAACAAACAAAAAAAAGAAGGGTTAGTCATCGATAAAGTGCCTGTGTGTAACACCGCGCACCTGATCGGGCGTCCAAACACCTTGGTGTTCTCTTCACACCTCCTCAAGCCCTCCTCATTTATGGACAAAACCTACACACACACACAGTTACTGATAAGAGTGTATGAGTATAAAAAGTGATGAAGCAAGGCATGCTGGGAAACTTGGAGCTTACATGTCTGAGCAGTGACTCCTCCCCCAGAGCTCGAACCAGACCTTTAGTGTCCATCTGCCCCAGACGCAGGATATAGAGAGGACGGCCATCTACACACACACACACACACACACACACACACACACACACACACACACACACACACACACACACACACACACACAGGAGTTTGGCTTTGTTTTCTCTGAGAGGAAGTTACTGTTCAGACAAGTTCTTTCTTTGTCAATTTCCTTTTTTTCTTAAACATTTGACACCACATTTGGAAATAAGGAGGAAATAAGGAAAAATTAAAAACGTAAACAAGGGGAACAGGAAGTTAAAATGAAATAATAATAAAAAAAAGAAATAAGGAGGAAAGGGGAAATATGGAAGAAGAAAAATAAGGGGGGGGGACAAAGAAAAAGAATTAAGAAAATAATTAAAAAGGAAATGAAGGTAAAGTAAAATGAAACGGGAGAAAAAGAAGATGGAGAAAATGACCAAAAATAAAAAAGAAGGGAAAAAGAGAAAGGTTAAGAAAAGACAAAAATAAAAACGCATAAAGATGAACACAAAATGTGTGCGAGTGCGTCATCAAGGCAAAAATGCGACACGGCGCCATATGCGCCTTCACACACACACACACACACACACGCAGATGGCATTCTTGCTGCTCACACACACACACACTCAGCATGACATCCAAATCACCCGCCGACACTCATCCACAGTGTGTACGCTTGATTAATTATCTGTAATTTAACTACGCTACGCTTAATAGTGAGACTGCCACACACACACACACACACACACACACACACACACACACACACACACACACACACACACACACACACACAGCTCCAAGGCTGTGGGCGCCAGAAGTGAGGGGGTGAAAAGACAAAGAGAACGACGCAGATAACTTGAAGAGAAGCAACATGGAGAGAGATTAAATAAAAAAACTCCACTTTGTTGTGTGAAAAAAAGGCGAAAGAAGGAAAGGTGCAAGAACACTGTGTGTGTGTGTGTGTGTGTGTGAGCGAGTGTGTACCGCGGTCGTGGTGGTGCCAGCCCCCGGTGTAGTAGTCTTGGAGGACCTGTGGGGAGCTCCAGGTGTCCAGCAGGTAATCCACCTGGTGCTGCTTCCTCCAGGTCAGACTCTGACACAGGATCTCTCGCGCTTTGTCCATGTTGAAGTCTCGCGCTCGCAGGAAGCGGAGGATGTGCTGGTCCTTCGGGATCTATGCGTTACACAGCATCGTACACACTCTTTCATACCGGCTCCGTATTATTCCTGACAGCAGACCCCACAAGGACCGGAACACCGGATAGGATCGTCCTTATGGGGTCTGCTGTCGGGCAAACTGATTTTTTTTTTATTACTTGCATGATTTGTGCCTTTTGGTTTCTGATGGTGATGGAGTGTGAGAGTGTGTGTGTGTGAGAGTGTGTGTGTGTGTGTGTGTGTGTGTGACTCACCTTGCCCTTGTGTGTTTCCTGCAGCCAGCTGCGCAGGCGTATGAGGCAGCTTTCCTGCAGAGGTGTGAGGTCACCCAGGTAACGGTTGATGTAGTCAGCATCCAGTTTGTCTAAAATGAGCAAGTACACACACACACACACACACACACACACACACACACACACACACACACACACACACACACACACACACA
>JAQLOM010000035.1:27457983-27468015 GCA_030068315.1 Chrysichthys thysi | reverse complement strand
ACACGGACACGGGGAGAACATGCAAACTCCACACAGAAAGAAAGGCGCCCAGGGCGACCCCGGGGATCGAACCCAGGGCCTTCTTGCTGTGAGGCGACAGTGCTAACCACCACACCTCCGTGCCGCCTGGGACCTTTAATGCATAATTAATTGAGTTTAGTTTGTGTGTTTATACTGTATTGGGTCTGTGCTATTAAGCCCTCTTAACATTACCTCGTCTCTACCCCAGGACTGACATTTGCAATAAAGGTCACGATGAGTTCCCGCATCTGCGTACTGCTTCTCCGCACACAGCACATAAATTATTTTGAATATCTTAAAATTGAAGCATTTTGCATATACCGTACATCATCCCCGTATTAATAATTAATTAACTACCTGATTAGCTTTCGCCAGCCCTGTTTCAAGGACGATTTCTCCGCTGTCAGAAAAAACTGTGAACTAAGACAGAAGGATAAATAATAAACACGTTCGACGTTGAACACTTAAGGCCTTTTCGAATCCCGAGTGCTCGCTAAGACTCTTTCACGTCACGGCTACTCGGATCCTTCGACTCTCCCTGTTGTAATGATATGCATTTAATATCTCGCCGTTAGATCATTCATGAGTTATGCAAATACAGGTTGGAGGTGTGAAAGCGAAGAGCAGATATAGGAGGTAAGGAAGTATAATTAACTTTAGCTGTATATATGTCTCGTTTGTACTTTAATGCATTTTTCAACACCACCACATTACTCAGTAATCATAGACTTTTAAAGTCATGGGATGCATCTGAGAGCTTCAAGGAGCGGATCGAGATTCATTAGAAATGTAAACGTTAAAGAGATTTGACTGTAAGAACGAGATTTAATACCCATCGCGGTAATCCACCTGCCGCCACGGACACAGCAGCAGTGACAAAGATCCAGATCGTTTTCTATTCAGAATGATTTTCATGCTAGCTAACGTTGGCGTGATTAGGATTAAAGCCACCGTTAGTCTTGCCTCATGTTCTCTCCGACGTTCCTTGGTGAATCGGACCCTAAGTTACATCAGTAACTAAAATCAGTTAGCGATCCGAGGCACAAGATTATTTCTTTTGCTTTCGTACTTGATGTAAATTCATGGGTTTGTACTTTCCTACCTTCCGAATTGAGCAAATTCCACCGCTCGCTAACATCTTCAACAGAAGAATAAAAATAGGCGAAGAAAATGCGATTGGGTTGGAAAGATGAATCACGAACCAATGACACGTTTTGTTCCCTGCAGTAGTTTTTGGTTGACTTTTCCGTCACCTCTGTACTGTCCCCTGAGTATTTGGAATAAAAGCGTACCTCGTTTGAAAACTCTGAAAGGTCTGTTGAAGTTTGCGGAAGGGAAACAGAAGGGAATTAGAAGCGCAGCTCTTTTGACACCAGGGCATACATGTCAAGATTAGCTATGAGCGGCGGAATAGTACTGAGCTGTTTTTGCACAGAGCCTTCACATATTGGGATTCAAGAGGTTTGGATTTAAAAAAAAAAAAAAAAAAAAACCCTCTGAAAATATATCTGGCCCTTTTAATACACAAACTCCCTTAACGAATGTTCCAGTGGCGCAGGGGAAGGGGTTGAAGGTTGGAGGGACGTCCGTGAGGACTGAAGCTTTGGTTAGAACATTTTATGCATGTTAAGAGAGTCGGGATGAAGGACTCGTTTAAAAAATGATTTCAATTCTTGCGCTACTTTGCCGACTTGGATTCGCTTGTTCAAGTAAAGATTCCTGTCCTTGTACGTGTCCTTGTACGTGTTTGACTTGTATTTTTGAATATGATCAAGCCACTGCTATTGACTTCCTCTGTGCTACTAACTAGTCCCCTGTACTGCTAGTGTGTTGGTGCGTAGCCATGATTGGAGGCCACAGGGATCGATAGGTCGCTCTGTGAGGATTTTCCGAACCAGTTAGGGGATTTTCTCCGGTGCTAAAGATTGAAAACAGAAGAAGGATTGAATTTGAAGACAGCCGTGGAAGGTGGGGGCAGTGTGCAGTCGAAGAAGCATCTAAAAAACAATCCGGGATGAATTTAGATGCTAGTTCAAAAGTCTCAAGCAATTATCTTGATATAATTATTAATATAAATATTAATAATAGCAGGAGGCTTCACTGATTGGGCTCTAGTGACCGTTTGGTGTGGTTATTCGTTCAACCTGGAGGTCTGGGTAATGGGATAAGTACTGATTGTACATTTTTGCAAGAGATGTGGAGAGGGACGGAGATGAGGTCGCCAACCATTTGTGCATTTTACTGCTATCAGTTGGAAAATATGCCAAAGGACGCTTCTGTTTTCCAAAATAAATTGGCAGATGGGTGTCAGAATCAACATATAAACATGGAATAATTGACAGTTTTGTAAGTGACCCCTGATGCGAAACAATCCATCAATGCACTGTATGCTTGGCTTGACTAATATTAGGGAATAATATATGCGACGTTTAAATAGATTCTTGTTTACTCTGGTCACGAGAGGTCCATATGAGCGCCCACCTCTTGTGGTATTCATGACTTTGTACGTGAAAATCTTCTGAAAGCTCATAAGGAGTGGAGGAGTTCATTAGGAGTGACGTGTTTGCCGACATTTTCAGATATGGCAGATGCTATGGACGTAGGTTTTTCGGTGGACGGAACGGTAATATATTGCAACTTTTCCTAGTAGAGAGTTTTCTTTCGTTTTTAAAGCACAGAGGACGAACAAATCGGTTCCCAACCAAAAGATTCGCCCAAAATTTTGCATCTGGTCACGACCGCATATGGTAATCGGGTGCCGAACAATTAGCCCCTTCCACTTCTTACGCGCCAATGTTTTCCCATTTTCTCCGCCACCGTCCACCTACGCCAGCGACTACGTATCCGCCACAAAGGGAACGTGCATTAAAATCAACTGTTTATTTCATCGGGTCGGGTCGCGAACAAATCGGGTCACGAACAGAGTCTCGGGACGGATGAAGTTCACGAGCCGAGGGTCCACTGTACGCAAAGAAACAGTTTGTAAAGTATGTAAAGTGAGAACATTTTAAATTATGGCTGATTAAAATGCTGACATTTCCAATGACCTCATCTTTTCATTCCCCCTTTGCATTTCCTACATTACGTGCCCCACTTATTATCCTGCGAAATCAATAACATCAGCCTCAGAGGCTTGTAGACGCCGACAGGTGTCCATGTGGCCATTTCCCAGCAGCGATGCTCTCGTGATGACTTACCACTTGAATCCAAGCATTTTGTGCACACGACTGTAGGTGAGTTTTAGCTTATTTCAAACTTTACACCCACACTTTCTTTCTTAAACCTATAAAATAAACAAATTATTTACAGCAATTAATAAAAAAAAGTGTGGAAGTTAACCCAAGTGTGGAAGGTGACCCTAAATGCTGGTACATACAGTGCTCGCACTCCAGTTCCTGCCTTAAGTAGGATATACATTTTATAGGCAAACGTATACAGTAATGTGGGCACCTGACCATCGTACCCATGTGTGCCTAAAGTCGGTTGTGAAAGTCTCCTGGGAAGGATTTCCACTAGATGTTGGAGCGTGGCTGTCGGGATTTGGGTTCATTCAGCTATGAGAACATTAGTGAGGTCAGGTGCTGATGCTGGGTGAGGAGATCCGGGGTGCAGTCGGTGTTCCAGTTCATCTCAAAAGGTGTGTAGAGGGGTTGAGGTCACGGTTCTGCGCAGGAGACATAAGTTCTTCGAGACCAACCTGAAAACGCCGTGTCTTCAGGGAGCTTGCTGCGTGTGCAGGAGTATTAGCATGACTGATGGGGAGAGAATCTAAAAGTTTTCCCCACTTTGCCACTCCACACACAGCAAGTCTGGGAGCAGCAAGTAACTGGATCAAATCCCAGATTTCGAGCAAAGCGTAATAACATTTGGGTTGTTGAATGACCCTGTCAGAGTCTTGCCAGGGAAGCCACATTATGCCCCAATTTACCCTCAATTTTACTCCTGATCTGACTTCTCCCACTGTCTGGGGAGGAGAAAATGACTAGCTGGACAAAGGGAGAGGGAATATAAAAAGGTTAAGGAGTGGGAGAGATTATAAGTAGATTCACAAAGTACCAAAAACGGAAGTGTAAGCAATAATAAGGAAGGGAGAAAAAATGGAAATGAAGATAAAGTGTCAAAGGAAATGCCCAAATTGGAGCAATGAATAAGAGGATGAGGAAGAAAGAATAGAGGAAAAGAAAGGATGGTGCTGGGAAGAAGAATGATAAATTGAACACGTTGATGGAAGAGCTCTGTGTGCGTAATAAGCAGAGCTGTCTCAGAGGCTTGAAACTTTTTTTCCACATGCAGATGCCAGCAATCTGCTCTTGAGGATATCAAAATTCTCAGCTCTGCAGAATCACCCTCAAAGAGAGCCAGTTTAACAGCAAGAACCGTACAGCTTTGATTGCAGACCTGGAGTAAACAACACGAAACTCGATTCAGTTCCACCTAAAAGCCTGCAAACCTCAGCCCTGTGATCCGTTTCAGCAGGAACGCCTTTGCCAAGAAAGCTTATTGATGAAGTTAAATTGCATGTGAAGGCAACCACAACCCGAGGCAGTGCAAAGAAACGCTCGAAAGGATCAAAACAAGCTCACGAGAAAACAAGAACTCGGCATCAATATGCCACATATAGTTCTCTGACTCTTGGGTTGAGGGCTGTTCTCCAGGCACCATCCAGGATTGAGAAGGCAGTGGAGATCTGTGTGCCTCTGGCTGTGGGACATGGATTAATGAGCCCCTGGTTGTAAGTTCAGACCTCTTTTTTGCTTTTGGGACGGCTGGGATACCTGACATATTGATTTGCAGTTCTCGTAGAAGTTTGACAACCGAGCCAAGTGTGTAAACTCCGTGTGGTGTTTATTACAGGAAATCCAAGACTTTATTTTTGCTATTTATACCACTGGTCAAAATACAAAACGGTGGCATTAAAACAGGACAATTCATAATCAGAAGACAACCACAAGCACAAGTCGGACAACACGGACTGGGAACTGGGAAAAACGGGAATTGGTAGGCATGTCCCGGTTCACCCAATTCACCATTCGAGTCAGTGCACAATACTGGATTCATGATTAGCTTTTGTCGCAATTCTCTGGCGGCAAAAAATGCCATTTTTAGCAAAAAATCTGACGTTTATTTTCCTATTCATGAACTTAACTATGTGTTTCAGTAAAAGTAAAAACAATAACATGCTCTCGCTTGCACAAAAGGTTGGACATAAAACAGTGCCCTCAGTCGAGGAAAAGGAGCTTTGATTTCTCGTTGAATTGGATTGTAAAGTCAATCGCACAAAAGCTCGTTCCCATTTCAGATCTGCTTTTTCCAGGTAACATTAGAGCTCCGGGTTTCCACCTGCAGTGGCGTCATGTGCCTGCAATTCCTGCTATTGTATGTTATCGTGCCCTCTGCGATCGAAATAACTCAACACAGCTAGAAAAACTAAGACATTAATCAGGGTTTAAGTTTTATTTCCATCAAGCTTCATAATATTCCGCCAGGATTTTTTGAAGCACACGATTAGATTATATGCCTAGGAAATACTCAGGCTGTTGGGAAAAAAAAAACCCACTATTTTTCTTCTTGAAAGAAGATCTGGAGGTCCATAAATCCCAGAATAGCAATGTTTCAACCAGCTTTTTGAAATCAAGCCGTGATAAACTGTGATAAAAATGACTTTTCTTGCTTTATTTTTCCCCATCTATTTTGTAGTCTTCCACCAAACTGTGTTTGAAAATGGAAATGGACAGGAAGCGTGAGGTTCACTACAATCGACACAAAAGCTTCCTGGAAATAAAGAGGTAATGTATTGTATGAATTTGACTTACCTGAAGCTTCATCAGGATGAAATGCAGGACAAAGAATAGAAGAAAAAAAACAAGTTGTAGGTTAGACAGAGTCCCGTGTTTCTTCCTGCAATAAATTAAACAGATTCTGATTTACAGAACAATCTCTGTACTTGACCCAGTTAAAAAAAATAAAAATAAAAAAATAAACAACACACGTTTGACTACGTTGATTTTTAAACAAGGCGATGTCAGTGTTCGAAGGCTTGTCTGTCAGTCCACAATCTCGAGTACGACGTGCTGCTTTGAAAAGCAATTTATGCTTCTTTTAATTCTTGTGTACAGCGAGCGTTATCTTCCAGCTTGTCTGCTCTTCCCCGGAACCTTTATCATGCACGGATTCTGAGAAGCGTGTCAGGTTTGAAGAGGCGTGCGGCTGAAACCTGATGTGTTAAATGTTAATTAAGGCTGTGCATTTTATCATTAATCTTTGACTGCGCAGGTGGAGTGACAACGGAGCTACAATACACAGCGCACGGGCGCAGACAGGGCTAACAAGGACATCTTATCATGTGGACAAGGTGTTCCGCTAAGCAAAAGAAAAAAATACATAAAAAATGTAAAAAAATTAAAAAACAACAACAACAACAACAAAAAAGCACGCAAACGTCCGGTGTAACATGGTCCAAAGAGGGCTGGGGGTCACGTAGACCCCATGGGACCAGAACAGGGTTAATAATCAGAAGCTCCCCATTTATTTTAGCCGAGGCTCATGAGTCAGTTTCCTAAATGGAGAGAGGAATGTGATGCTCGCTGCACCACTGCAAAATGATCTCTGATGCTTTGGGGAAATTTTTTTCCTGAGCTTGAATACAGAAGGCAGGGAGTATAAAAGTGATTATCAGGAAGGGTCTGGTGAAGTAAGATTAAAGTGAAATGAAGCTGTTTCTAGGTCGGCATTCCTATTTCAAGCAGCGGCCTCCTCCTCCTCCTCCTCCTCCTCACCTTCCACATGCTGGCCTCCTTGCCGTACACCACCGCCATGTTCTTCACTTTGTTTTGCCGGATGTTGTGCTTCTCGGTCTCATTCAGCTCCTCGGTTACGAAGCCCATGAAGGAGTTATCTGGGGTGTGGGCTGGAGGGGGAAATAAAGCACAGACAGAGACGAAGACTTAGTCGGGTGTTTGGGGAGCTTTTGCTTGTACGTACCTAAAAGCTGCGTTTCTAATCAGAATAATAATATTACCGACCGCGTATCACGATATACACGCTATATCGCAGGTCACATTTGCGGATTTTTATTTAGAATGTATTTAACTTTTTCATGGATTTTGCTGTTATTATAAGACGTAAACATGAATTAAAATGGAGTAAAATATGAATAATATATATAAAATACAGTACAGTGTAGATGATATTTACACAAAAGACAAAGAACACGTAGCGGTGTTTATGAAAACGCGCTGTGGGGATACTGAAAAAAAATATATATATATATTGCTGAAGGAATGAGTGTGGCCAATCGGAATGCCCTGTTCATTTAACCTTGGTTGTGATTGGCTGCTGGTTACATCCCATACGGTTGGGGAGAAGCAACCAGCATTCGCCAACATCCCAGTTTCTACTCGAATTCTACATAGAACTCACCTCGCTATATGCTCGCAAAAAATATTTTCTTTATGTGTTTACCGTATTTTCCGGACTACGGAGCACATCGGAATATACGCCGCACCCACTAAATTTTAAAAGAAAAAAAATATGTTTTACATATATTAGCCGCACCAGACTATAAGCCGCAGATAGATACGGTGTGAAATGAGATATTTACACAAGAAAGTTTTTATAAATGTTTATTTACATACCTTAACGTGCGTGTCATGCTTCTTGCATCAAGTGCCAAAAACTACCGGTAATGTCTTCTTCTGTGCATTGATCTGTTGCGTCTGTCACGTTTTAGCGCCCCCTGATGGCAGCCATCAAAGAAAAATCTATACATAAGCCGCATTGGTGTATAAACCCCAGGGTTCAAAGCGTGAGAAAAAAGTAGCGGCTTATAGTCCGGAAAATACGGTAATTGTTTCTAGGATGTGTTTAAAGAGTGTAGGAGGATCATTTAGGACTTAAATTATAAAAAAAAAGAAAGCATTCGGGGGTGGGCGGCATCCGTGTATTACAGATTTTTGTTTGTATATATGCCCCCCCCCCCCACACACACACACACACACCGAGAACCCTGTACTTACGGAACATGGTCATGTATTGCCTGGTGTTGAGGTTCCAGTACCCCCAGTTGGTCCTGTAGCCGTGTAAAGTTGCATATTCCTCGTGGTTATAGGCCGGCTCGGTCCCAAACGTGTCTATGACTCGAATATGGCACCTGGAACACAGCAGGAAGGGAATTCATCCCATGCTAAACGTGTCTATGAATATACCGCATGTAGATTGGTAAGAAATTGGACTTGATCCCTGTATCAGCTTCTCACTTGGGTTAAACTGCAAAAAGACTGTAGAGACACCAGGGATGTTTCTCCCCCCCTCCCCCTCCCCATCCCAAGTCATCTAAATGCATCTCGGATGAGCCATGAATACAAACAGCGAGAGCCTCTGACAACAAAATCCCCCGATTCAGAACACAGCAGCATCTCGACACTCCTGTAATTTCTCCGCTCGAGAGGAGAGTTTTGTCATTCGGTGAGCACACTCATCCCGACACTGTAATCTAAAGCAGGAATGACGGGTTAGGAACGAAGCAGCTCACTAGCAATCACACCTTTCTATTCATGCGTCGCCAATGCTTTTATTCAGTCGAAGTCGGCGCTGTGACAGAAGAGCGCACAATGACACGGAGCGCACGTCAATACGGCTCTCTGAAATCACCTCAATATAAAAAGCTCAGCCGTCCACAGAGCCACGAAGACGTGATTAAAAATAAAGTGGGACGACGGACATCTCTGTGGCAAAATTCTTTCGCGTGCAGTCCGACTATTTTGCGGACAAAGGTTGCTACGCTTAACGACTGTTAAGTTGGGTGAGCCACCTAAGAAAGCTGTATCCTTATATTTGTGATGGGGCGAGAATCCCTTCATGCTGCAAAATTTTTAACAATGTATCTGTAATCCAATCAAACAATTCACGCATTGTGTGTTTAAAGCATGCAGAGACCGCCATAATGGGGGGGGGGGGGTGCCATAAGGGGTAAAGATAACTCATATAACAGTGACACATTTTACATTTGAATCTAGATTTAAACTCATTTTCTCAACCTGGTGAGTGACGAGTGAAGCCTGGAGTTTGAGCACGGTGACATTTCCAATAATTTCAAACATAATAATGTCAGATATACAGTATGGAAAAAATCCCAAAGAATACTCAGAATTTCTGAGTATTGAACACTCACTTAGCACACACTTTCAGCGTAGCGTAGGTGTCCAGGATGGTTATGACTGGAGGAAGTTGGACCGTCACTTCAAATGTGGGCAGAACTAAAACAGAGACCATAAAGACGTGTTAAAACACTGATACCGGTTTGATTTGTGTTGCTTAGCGGGCTAAAATTATTATTACACTACAAGGTCACTTCCTTCTGTTACTGTGTTCCAAACAGTTACTGACCATACTGTGAACCCAAATGCATTCTTAGCTTTCGCATGTTTAATGTTTTGATATTTTACCCCAGTGATTAATATAACACCTTATTAAATCATATCGCATGTGATGTGTCAACAAATGTAGATGTTTCATGAACATGTTTTGTTTTGTTTTTTATTCAGCCATATAAACCTCATGCTTTGATTTTCTGAAACATGCGTGGACCCCTAAATCCAGAAATGAGTGGCAATCTGGTTAAAGAACAAAACAGCAAAACACAATCACAATGACTTTTTTTTTAAATCATTATGATTGTGTTCAACACCATAAATAGCTGGTGTTTTCATCTGTACGGTCCAGACCAATCATTATTAAGGGGGAAGCTCAGGGGGTTAAGATGTTATGTAAGTCGCTCTGGATAAGGATGTCTGCCAAATGACAGTAATGTAATGTAATTAAAATATAGATTAGATATACAGTACTTGGTATTCAAGGATATTAATAAAGATAAACTGGCTCTGACCGTAATCCTTCACTTCGAAGGACTGTGTGATCCCGTTGTTGTTCTTGTCCAAGACTGTTATGAGATAAAATCCTTTTGTGGCCTCGGAGTTCAAGGGATATGACAGATCCACCAGACCGCTGGACGTG
>JAQLOM010000035.1:27374982-27385850 GCA_030068315.1 Chrysichthys thysi | reverse complement strand
GTCCTGGATGACGCTGTGTGGTGCTTGCGGCTGCTGTGGGGGCCTCTGGGGGGGATTTTTGGTACAGAAATCCAGCACTGCTCGCGTAACCGGTTTCACATTTTAAATGTTTTGGTTGTTCCATGTCACAATCTCTGTTCTCATGGCATCATCAAAAAATAAATCAAATGCTTCCAAGGGTGTGTCCGCTCGACCCCCGTTCCCTTTCAGCCCTGGTTTCTGTCTGACATTATTTCCCATCGGGGTTCTTCTGACCGTTTTTGGCTTCTGTGCCCACACATACCCATCTTTCTGCTTATTTTTTATTTAGCTTTATTTTCATTTGGGGTCAAATTGACCCATAGTACCCGTCACATTGAAGTTACTATGGTGAAGCGAACATTAACCCTGCTCTGGTACCATGGGGTCTTTGTGACCCCCAGCCCTCTTTGGACCATGTTTTTTTTTGGAAACTATCACGATCAGTGACCTTGCCGGCCATGTATTTTCTCGTAAGGCCTTCCTAAGTATGTGACACATGTTCGATAGTTTCAAAGTCTTTCCGCTTATTTTAATTAATTAGGTTTAATATCCATATGTCCAAGAATGTTCCAAAAACACTTTCATGGGGTGTCCATGTTTTTTCACATGACTATAGTGTACATAACACAGTCCTGCATATTCCACCAAGCTCCCATGTATAGCACATTATGAGAAGTGTTATAAGCCCTACTTCTATTTTATTAAGGCACTCTAAGCAATACAAACTCTACAAACTGTAACGCTTTAAAAAACTAACAAACAACAAGAACAGCGTGGGCTTTATAGAAAATTCTAGCACTTGTTTCGGGGTTTTTCATTAAATGTCACTATACTTGGATAAAAGTGTGACATTGGGGAGAAAAAAACACTTCATGCAAAAGGCGGCGTATGAATAAAGATTGGTATGCTTAGTTTTAATTGTTGTTGTCCTGTATTTATGATCCTCATATGGAATAAATCTCCCGATTGACGTGATTTCTAAACATGGCCTCGGTGTCAGATTTGTGTGGGGGAAAAAAACCCAACTCATTAAAACGCACTAATTGTCACGGAGCTGATGTTTTAGAGGATGCTTTTCACCACCCACCACTTCAGTAATGTCCTTCCCCGCGCTCGCTCCGGGCAGCTCTTATGTTTGTGGAGAATATTAAACACGTTGTCGCTAAAGGAAGTGTTTAATGAAGGGCTGAAATGTTTTCAGACTGATCTAATTCAGACAACGAATCTGCAGGCGCTTTTACCTGTAATGGACTTGGTAAATTGAAAAACAAGCCTCCTGAGTGGTTTAGAAATCCATTTGCTGGTGTCTTCGGTGACACTCCGAGCTCGTCGTCAGGGGTGGAATTTAAAAAACAAAAAAAAAAAACCACCTTATTTTTGGAACTGAACGTATTCCTGTTTATGTTGCTGAGAAACGCGAAGCCGGTGACGGATTCAGGGACGCGTGGAAATGACGGCTCATTATTCACAGCGCTTTGGGCCTCTCAGACCTAAGTAATATTCTCAGATATCCACCTCAGGCTTCATATGCTAATGAATTAAAAAACAAAACAAAGCAAAAAACATAAACTCCACAACATCCCAAATAGTGTCGAGACGGCTTGCCTGCTGTTCGGATTCATTTTTAATGCAGTGGTTAAGGGGGCACCTCGGAAGAGACGTATATTTAAAGAAAAGGATCTCGGCAGATTTGTTATTCCACGGTAAAGACGCTGATGTGTTTACAAGTTACGTGTGGCGAACATGACGACACTTAAATTATGTAAGGAATAAAACGTGTTGTGTCGGGCTGTCATAGGAAAACGATTAACAGAGGGTCGGAGTGATGAAGCGGACTTCCTGTTACCACCCTGAAGTCGATTATTTTCCCATACGTCAATTAGTTCCAACTACAGATGCTCCCCTAGTTACGATGGCCTGACTTATGTTTTTTTGAAGTATTTACGCTAAAAATGGTAAAATCTTTAGAAAATATTTAAGATTCGTGAGCAGGCATAACTGGCAGGCCAGCGTAAGAGCGTATGACGTACGAAAAGTTCGGACGACGCCTGGATGTACGCGTCACTCGCCTCGCGTGACGCCTCACTCTCTCCCGAAACTCACGGAGTTCCCTTGTTGTATATCGGTGTCCTGTCCAGTGCTTTACCGCCTGTTCTTTTATGTGCTTCAAGAGCTAATTTTAATTCAAAAGCATGTCTTCTAAACACCCAGCATGTCTCCGACAGGAAAGGACTCCTGGGTAGGCTAGGCTAAGCTAGGCTAAGATACCTAAGCTAGGCTAAGCAGTGGTTCGACATACGATATTTTCCACTTGCGATGGGGATAGGGGAACGCATCTCCATCAAAACGTCTCCCTACAGAAAAATCTCAGCATTTTTAAAAATCTGTTCACCTGACGCATCATCTATACGAGTACGAGACCCCGTGAATGATCTGTTACTATAGAAACGTTACCATACTAAAATGAGCGCGTTAATATAAACCTATGATTTCCATTTGCACTACTCCACCCCCTGACCAATCAGACTCCCGTATTCAAAAGCGCCATCATGTGTATAACGTTAACAATACATGTGGCATCATGATACTTTACGATCCGTAACATTTTTTTCCGTAACACTAATCATCATCACAAATGCAGATCTGCGGCACTTAAAAAACAAAAACAAGGTCCATGACAATCCTAAACATAGCCTCCGCGTTTAGCGCTTAGCTTCGCCACAGGAGCAGCTCTGAGAGAACCCTTGCTGATGTAAGTGGAACAAATGGATAAAGCAGGAGAGCCGAGGCGCCGTAATTAAAGCCGTAAATCACCATCAGAGAGACAGACGGGTCACACCGAGCCGTTTAAAGTCCCACCAGTGTGAAAAGACGACACATAATCGGCTAAGTGGAGCAGAGAGAGATGCTACGTCACTGACAGGGTGTGTAACCTCCGTTTGTCAGCCGTAGAGAAAGCTACATCACACTCCTCTCCGCACGGCACATGGTTCAGCCTGAGGCTTCGATATCGTCTGTGAAAAGTTTTTTAAATGAAGGACAAATATCCATCGTTAGCTAGCTCGATTTCCACTCCACACTCTATAATTAGCTAGTTAGTTACGTTTACCTTGAGTTACCCTTATTTTATAATTAGCTAGATTCAGTTTTAATGTTTTTTGTTTTTTTTAAATGCATCGGGTCTATTAGAACAAGTTAGCATTTAGCAATCGTGCACTAGCTAGCTAAGCTCATCAGGGAATATTGGGCTTCTGAAATGGCAGGCTATCAGTGTAACACTGTGTTTCTAATGCACGTTGCACGTTGCCAGACGTTGGTACTTGTGTACATTTCGGACATCTACTACAAAAATGTACAAGTTATAGTTACGCTTTTTTTTTGTTTTAATTATAAAATATTTTTATAAAAAGTTTGCTAGGCAGATCCATGCTGTTTAATGATACATTACATTGTTGTTGTTGTTGTTACTGTTGTTGTTGCCGGTTGCCCAGGTGCTCTTGGAGCACCAGGATTCTCTCTGTGCTGATATTTCAATGAATGCTGTGCTCAGGATCGACCTCTCAACCAAACCCGACAGAGTTCATACAAACCCTGAGCACAAAGGTACGGACCAATCATACCCGAATCGTTCACCACGTCAGCCAATCAGCGCGAGGTCTTTGCAAGGTGCAGAGCTACTTTCACCGCCGTACGTTTTCGTTACCTAGTTGGAGATCTGCGTGCTGTAGTAGGCTGTTTTAACATTATACACCATGTGAGTTCCGACTTACGGCGAACATCTCATTATGGCGCGCCGTAGGAACGGATTTCCAATGTAAGTCGAGACTCCACTGTATATGTAGTGCTAGCCATGTGCTGTCTATACTGTTTAAATAATACAAGTTTTTTTGGGTGCTAGATAGCAAGCCACTCATGTTTAACTAGCCTACCAAGGACCGCCTGAAGAGAAAGGTCATGCAGCCTAGCTAGCTTTTTCACAAACATTTGTTGGTTTGCTTAGCTTCATTATTTTCAGTGTGTGCTAGCATGTGAGCGTTGGCTGTTTTTGGTTTTGTTTTATTTCCCTTTTCCTGTCTAGAAAAAAATATGCAGTTTGTAATGACAAATTGTGTTTAAAGATTGTTTTTAAAGTTCCTTTTGATGTACTGTTTAGCATTTAATTACACAACTTTAATTATAAGTTAGCCTCATGCTCACTCAATTACTAGCGAACGTATCTAAATCATAAGATGTGCTAGGTCACTTATGTTAACCTTAGACAGTTAACCTGTCTTTGCTTAAATTATGGCATTAAAAAACCTACAAAAAAATCGACATCATTTGTGAGTTGACTAGTTCTAATGAGACACTAAAATTGTTCGCATTAGATGACTTGCAAGCAAGCCTAGCTAGCTACGTAGCATTGCATTTTATTGAACACATTATTAGAATTAGAAAAAGGAACAATGTTCACTCCCACACTAGCAAAATAGGCTAGTGATTAAAAAGCTAAAATGTGCTAGCTAACTCTGTGTGCTGGTTTGCTCGCAAACTTGGCTAGTGGCTTTAATAAGAAGATATGCTAGGTAACTCTAGCTAGCTAGCTCTTTTGTTGTAAAGTTTTTGATGTTCCTGGATCAGATTATAGTTTCCTCTAGTTGATTTTAAATTACGCTAGATAGCACACACTTGGAGAGGAATTTATGTTTTGAAACATGCTAGTTAAGTTCATGTTTGCTAGTTAGCTAGTAAATTGGCTAGTTGTTTAAATTATGATAAAAAGGTTAACTTAAGTTTAGCTAATCTGCTGAAATTCCTGGCTGGCAGATTAAATGAGGAAATATACCGGGTATTAACGTCATGTTTACTATTTTTCGTACGAACATGTGCAATATACCAGCTATTTTGTTCGCCAAATACTAGTTTAGATGATACACTTAATTGTTTATTGAATATTAGCATTAGACAACATTGCTAGCATATCTGGGGATCTGGGCTAGCTGGATACGTCACATCAGATAGCCATTGGAACAGTGCAAAAATTAGCGTTAATGTTAGCAAAGCTAATTGTTATGTAATCAGTATTTTAAAAAAGATAAAAGAGTGGATGGTGGTGACGTAATGATCACATGACCACGTATGGAACATTGAATAGACCTTACGCCGTCGCCTGGCAACATCAGGACGTGTTTGTGAATCGGCATGTATTATGTTTTGTTTTTGGTAGTTGGAGGAGGGGTTTCGGCTGAATCAACAACAGCAGGCGCTGAAGTAAAACACACACACACACACACACACACACACACACACACCATCATCAGTGCTTTAGTCGCCATGGTGAGACCTCAGTGGCAGTTTGTCACTCTGAACCTGATTAAAAGTGACAAAGACAGACTGGAGCTGTAAACTGAAACGAGACAGACACCGAACATACCGAGCGCCTGAAGCTAGTAATTACTTCTGCCAACCGGGGCGTCAGTCAAAAATATGTGTGTTTCATCGCGTGAGTCACCTTAATGATAATCCTACTCTCTTTTTTTTTAAACGTATGAACATGTGCCAATAGATTCCTGATTCTGTTTGAGAGTTTGTCTTAAATATGCACGGCTCTGCGTTTTTACTGGTTACAAATACCAAAGAAAGAGAAAACATGCTCAAAGCAAATTAAGGAGGGGAAATATGTCCTCTCCTTCCTGTCAGTTACGCCTCCATGTGTTTTTCAGACCAGAAACGCAAACATTGTGGAACGTTACGGAAAGCTACGTCGCGATATATGGGGATCGAACCCAGGACCCTCTTACCTGTTCTACTGTTTATATGTTTTATTCAATTTTATTGTAATGTTATGTAGAATAGAATAGAATTGAATAGAACTTTGTTCCAGGAAAAAGACTACAATGGAACAGAACAGAACATTGTTGCAATATAATAGAACAAGATAAAGATCTGTCCTATCCTGTTGTGTTCTGTTCTACTGTAAGAAACGTTCTAGTCCTTTCAGTTCTCCTCTACTCTATTGTACTGTATTATTCTTCTATAACGTTTTGCTTTATTCTATACTGCTGTACTGTGATATTAATTGTAATACGCTTCTATTCGAGTGTATTTTATTGGCGCAATATACCATTATAATGTTCTCTTCCCTATTCTGTTCCTCTATTCTAATATGATGTGCTTTCGGCACAAACATCCTGCCGGCTGCAGTAACACGTTCCTGCATGACCAAGCCTTGTTTACTTTCTTTTACTTCTTTTATTTTTCTATGTGTCAAATGTGTGAATGCAAACCTGAAAGTGTTGATTGTTGTTATTAAGCTGTGTAATGTGTCAAACGCTCAAAAACGATGGCGTCTCAAATTACTCTCCGACTTCAGAAAGAACTCGGCCACAGGAACCCGAATCAATTTGCTTCTTCTGGGAAAGGAGCGTGTCGAAGGCTCGTTATCACGTCCAGGCAGCTGTCCACACCTCTGACAACTGATTGGTCATCCTCCACTTTACATCGCAGCACAGGGACACCAGAGCTTTGAAGCGTGGCAAAGGAACCATAAGCGACTGCCTGCTTAGTTTATAGTCATAAAGCAAAGAAGGTCAGAGGTGTTTTTGCTTCTCAGAAGAAAATCTGATAACCAGGAAGGCAGAATGTTCGAACTTTGTTCTTGCAGTCACTTTAAAAGTTAATATTTTATATCAGAGGGCAGCCATTATCCGGGATTTCTCTCTCTCTCTCTCTCTCTCTCTCTCTCTCTCTCTCTCTCTCGCTTCTCATCTCTATCTTTAGATTTCCTGCTTTGTTAAACAGTTGGAAATTGGTTTCACAGCATGGACTTTTCATTATCTGACTGTAATCTTTACTATCACATGCAAGCAGAACTTTCAGAAAGTGATTGGTCATCCTCTGGTTTAAGTCATCAATGGGAACACCATAGAAGAACCTTTGAAAAAGTGGCGAAACCACTGCTTTATCTGCCTTATATATCTTAGCGTTTTTCTGCTTTATCTGGTTTATCTATCTTATCCTTTTTTTATCCCCCGTATCTTCTTATCTGTCTTATCCTCTTTATCTGCCTTGCCTGCTTTGTCAGCTGTGATGTCAAGCGCTGGAGTGAGGAAGAACACAAACTCACTGACACATGTGGATTGTTTAATGATTTGTTGATGGTAAGGGATAGGGGTCTAATGTGGGTGGGGGTTATGCAGTGAGCAAGCCACGGTTCCTGCCATGGGATTGGACCTCGGAGTCTCAGAGGCCTTGTGGCAGAAGAACGTCAGCTACGTGGCATCTCAGAAATTCCACGACTCACTGGCATGGTGGCACAGATGACTTGTCTGGACTTCCGCTAATGTTCAGAGGAAAAGAAAATCACATTAGGACATCCCCAGCTTCTTCCCTCCTCTGTCTGAGAATGCTGGATTTTGTCTCCCCTGGAGACTCATCTGTCGCCAGCTGTGTCTTCTTACTGCTCCCCTCTCTCGGGCTACATGGGCCTTGAGCTGGAGCTGTCTGCTCAGCACCTCTGTGTCTGTTTGGAGAGACGCAATCTGCCACCTGTGATGGGGCTGGAACAGTCGACTATCACAGATCCCCCTCCCCCCCGACCCCACCCCTTAGCATTGAGTCAAGCCCTGAGGTGGACAGTGTCCAGAGTCTGGAGCATTGGGACAGCCTGTCAGCATTGCCACGCTGGACCCCAGTTCTATGCTGCACCTGAAATGATATTTCTGGTAGTGAGACGAAACAATGGGTGATCTGGGAGCCAGCCATTGAAGTGGAACATAATCAGTGATCAAAGTGAAGTGTCTGCCACTGAGGTGACACTTAAATCCCTCTCCGGCCCATTTGATGTTTAACTTTTTGTTTCACTGCCGCATAGAGCCCGTCAGAGGGGGTCGATTTTCTGCTTATGTGCAACACTGGGTGGTGTTCTACTTCAATCTCTTGGGTCATCACAGCACGCAGGCCTGTTTTTAGAGGCATCAGTATGCACTGTGAAGTTGAGAGGTTGAAGTTGGGGCTTTGTAGGACAGAAGAGCTGGTTAAGGCTGCTTTCAGGGCCTGGAATGCTTGCCTGCTCAGCTTTGTTTGTCTGATGCCCTTTGTCAGACTGTCCCTTTTTGGTGAGGTCTGAAAGACAGGAGGTCCGAGAGAAAAAGTTGGCTACGAACCTTCCATAGTATCCTGCTAGCCCCAAAAAGGCAGGTACCTGACATTTAGAGATAGTCCAGGGATGCTCCTTCATGGAATTTGAATTTTTTCAGAGTTTTTTTTCATGAGTATTGGTGGTCAGGCCTGCCTGCCAGAGAGCCCCTTCAGTATCTCCCTCAGGTGGAACGGGTGGCTGAATGAATGACCACATCATCCTGGTATCCTGTCTGCAAAGGTCCCGTAATGCCTTAGGATGATGTCCATGAGCCATTGAAAGGTTGCTGGCCTATAGAGCCCAAAGGGGACGACTTTGTAATGCCATTTTTGTTCTGGGTTCAAGGTTTCCTGCCAGTAGCCTGTATTTCAAGCCCTAGGGAGAGAGTAGTTGTGCCGTACCCAGGCACTCGACTAAGATCCACCTCAGGGAGGGACTAGCTATCAAACTCACAGACTTGGTTAAGCCTCCACAAGTCATTGCATATTCTTGGACTGCCATCTGGCTCCTGATCTACCCCGAAGGGGCTAAAACAGCGGCTAGTTAATCCCCTGATGAGCCTATCTCCTAGCATTTTGATGAATTCCTCCTGAAAAGCCCGACAGTGGCCCTCAGGGACACGATAGGCCTGGTGTCAGCTGGTCACTGGTGGAGGAGTTTTAATGTCATGCTGGACCAGATGCATTTGGCCTGGATCCACTAAAAAGACACCTGCAAACTGAACTCTCAGTTCAGTAAAGCCTTGTTGCAGGGTGGGGGACATCGCTTCTCATTTAATGATCAGGGGACACCCTGGTGGGCTTTCCAGACGGGTGGATAGCACAGAAACAACAGGAACTGGTTTAATCCATTTTAAGTAGATTAATGTGGTAAACTTGAGTGTCTCTGGGCTTACTGGGCTGTTCAGGCAGTAATTCACAGAGCCTACCTTTTCTTACGGTTTGCCCTGGGGACCCGGAGGAGCACTCAATCACTGGGTTGGAACTTGCGGAGCAGTTTCCGACTCTTTCCTGGGCCGTGTATCCTTGATCTATGTGTGCTCTGACAACTGGGTCAAAGCGGTCAATGTGGCTCTGGAGCTGTTGCACATATTTGAACAAGGAACAGAAAGTTGAGGGCTGTTTTTCCCACGTCTTACTGGTTACATCCAGCAAAGAAGCAAGGTAGAAGCAAGAGGTCACGGTTTCTCCTTTCTTCATCCACCCTTCGGTGCAGCATTTCTTTCAGTGCCTGGTTAAAACACTCCACCAGCTCACCCGTTTGGGGCTTATATGCAGGTGTTAATTTGTTGTACCTACAGCAGCCAACACAAATCTCCCATTAACTTAGAGATTTAGAGCACACCTACAGTATGTCTGTCTCTATGTCTGACATGAGTGAAAAGCATCAGTTCCGGGTGATTGTCTGAGATGTGGCCTTGCACAGATGTAGTGTTTCTGGGTAATGTGTGGCATAGTCCACAATCACCAGGATATACTGATGTCCTCATGCTGACTTTGACATTGGCTCTGCACTTACAAATACTGCTCATCAATCCACTAATTTAATGGTATTCTTATAGGCGGTGGTGGAACAACTGTACACAAGGACCCGGTGTAAAACACTGATTGGACCCCCCCCCGGGGCAAAACACCGATCGACAGCCCCCTTGGGGCAAAACACTGATTTTCATAACTTTCTGTGTATTTATTATATGGGAGGAGCCTCTTATGGCTGGGGGGAGGGCCCTCTACGATCCAGGGGAGGGCACTGGGACCAGGGGCAGTGGCCCCGCCTGCCCCGCCCTGCTTATAGGTACTTTTTTTTTTTTTTAAGAGATACACTGCATGTGTTAGCTCCAGGTTGCTAGCGTACATAACATACCTGGGGCAACAACAGATGTAGTTAACATACCTGGGGCAGCTTTGAGGTAGGCAGTTGAAAACTGCATTTCTCTTTCTGTATGTGATGGACTTTTTTTGGGAGATGTTTCAACAGATTGCTCGTTTTCCGCCCTTGCATGCAAACAACTTGTTGCACTTGTGACAAGGAGCACTGTGTGCATCGGCGCTACTGAAGGGCAACCACACTTGTTGTTGTATTTTTAACTCAGATAAGGTGCATTTTGCTGTCCTCTCCCCTCCCGTCCCCTGCCATATGTGCTTTAGCTCTCCATAACAGTATTGCTGAGCCCACGCCATGCGTTTAGCACCATCTTGTCTGTTTGGGGAAAATGCAATCTTGTGATAGGGCCGGAACAGGCCACTGTCACACTGCCATATCTGCCTTATCTGCAACAGGCCACAAAATGCTGGTAGCATCTGTAGTTTGTCCCTTGTGGGCGTGGCTTGTTCAGCAGTCTGCTAAGAAGCTGTCGTAATGTAAATGTTTCAATAGCTAACTCTTTTAAGACAAATTCAATTAAGTAATGATGACTAATTGGTGTGAAATTTTGCTTTTGTGGTTGATGGGTTACGTGCATCGCTTTCTCAGATTAGATTAGCAAAGCATGCTAAACATACTAGCTACCTAGATTCACCAGGGACATCAACAATCGCTGTTACTTCCTTCCAAGCTTTATTTTTTTGGGGTTTTTTTTTATACACATTTAAAGAGATTTTGTATATGACAAGATATGATGAAACCGTGGTTATATGTATTTTTTTCCATTTTAGTACAACCCCGATTCCAAAAAAGTTGGGACAAAGTACAAATTGTAAATAAAAATGGAATGCAATGATGTGGAAGT
>JAQLOM010000035.1:27353410-27366061 GCA_030068315.1 Chrysichthys thysi | reverse complement strand
TGTGTATTATAGTTTATGAGCATCCATAAAATGATTAAAAACTCTCAAAATACTGCGCTATACACAGGATAGGGTGCAGATTTTGGACGCTTGCTACGTAGGAATAGTACCTGTGTGTGTTGGTTAATGTTCACAAAGATTTTAGATTCGGACATGTCCTTCTTCAGAAAACTGAATGGTGTCTATGTTAAAAACACGTTTTAAAAAAGTGAAGCCAGGTCATGTGAGAAGTGGTCCAAAAAGCAAAGAGTTGTAAAAGATTTTGGAAAACATTGTTGCCCCCTGGTGGTAACATCATGTCAGTGCAATAAAAATTTGTCCCTGTCTCTCTCTCTCTCTCATCCTATCTGTTCCATCAGCAGCACAGAGGTGCATCATTTCTGATGTCTCTTGGCGGGACGCATTTTACAGGGTGAGGTCGCCAGTCCCACTCCTAACCCTCCCCTTACATGGGGGCAGAATCACACAGAGACAAACAACCATTCACACTCACATTCACACCTACAGGCAATTTAGGGTAGCCAATCCACCTAATGCACACGTCTTTGGACAGTGGGAGGAAACCAGAGTGCCCAGGGGAAACCCACACGGACACGGGGAGAACACGCAAACTCCACCCAGAAAGGCACCCATGCCAAACAAACTCAGGGCTCGAACCCAGGACCTTCTCGCTGTGAGGCGACAGTGCTAACCACCTAATCACCGTGCCGCCCACTAACGACACTAAAGCAATAAATTAAAAAGAATTCAAAATTTTCTTTTAATTTATGATTTTTGTAAATGTGCTCGTTTAGCGGATAAAGGTGTTTATCCCAGTTTCCCAGTGTGAACATTTGTGATGTAACCTGTGTTCTGTTGTGAATAAAATATCGCCTCATGTGATCGGAAAGTCTTTTACTTTACCTAGTGGTCCTGCACCGAACTTCTTTCCAGAGGTCAGCATGGAGAACAGTCCATGATGGGGGTGTGAGGAGGCACTGATGATGTTCCTGGCTCGGGACATGCAGCGCTTAGGTGTGATATCCTGAATGGAGGGAAGAGAAGTCCCAATGATCTTCTCCGCTGTCCTCACATACGACCAATAATACTGTATGTTTGGCTAACATTTCAAGCTTGGGTTTACGCTAGCAGTGTGTGATTTGGTGTACTCTCCATTTACAGCGTAGATTCCTGCAGGGTGTATTGTTAATGTTCATTGAATAACAGAAAACATACACATCAGGGAACAAAGCCTGATTCAGGCACATGCATTATAACTAACGGGATTTTACAGAATGACGTAAATGAAGGAGATTACAGATATATACAGGTAAAGCTTGACTGCCTGAAATGGCATATACACACTTCCCTACACAGATCACACACACACACACACACAAAGCCGGCCTTGTCTGTATGTTTCCCGTTTCCCACTCAGTCCTGATAGCTGAACATTGTCTCACACGAGGAAGTGGCCAAGAGTCGGTTGCTGTCTAGTTCCTCTTTGGATCCTGCTTACGCTTACTTACACACACCACACACACCCCTCATTCTCACTGCATCCAGGACACACTACGGTACTGACACATTCCACTCTGCTTCAGATTCAGGTAAGAGCCGATCTGCCATGTTTAAGGCTTTATTTCGAGATAAGCAGAGAGCTCAGCAGTAAGAGCGCTAACTTACCTTCGCTAGGTGTGTCTCAATATTTCAGACATATTTACACGTTAAATCTCAACCAGCTGCGTTTTTTTTTTTTTTTTTTTTTTTTACACGTTTTGTGGATTCTCCACGAAAACTCAGATGAATTTCGCGAGAAAAAGTGCGAGCACCGAGTTACACTCTGCCTGTTCTGTAAGGTGTACTGAGATCGACTGGAAAACAAGAGTGAATGAACGTGTGAATGTGAATGAATGAATAACTGTATTTGGGAACTTACCTGAATTCGTGAAGGGCTGAAGAATCCCGTGCAGAAGGAGGAAAGAATCGATCGAATCACGAATCAATCATCCTGCGTGGGTAAATAACCGGAAGAATGACTTCATGAGTTATCCTGCGCATGTGAGTAAATATGTGTGTGAAGGAATGAATCTAGGAGTGAATCATTTTATCGGAGTACCCGAGCGTACATTGTGAACGAATGAACGAGGTTAAATATTCTTGCAGGAATAAGCTTGAACAAGTAAGTGAATGTGTGAATATATAAAGGAACGATTTTACATTAGCTAACGAGCGAACAAAGGAATGAACGATCTTATGAGTAAATGAGTTGATGAGTGAGTGAATGAATTATCTTGCACAAAGGAGCGAATGCATGACTAAATACACGTCCTTACACAAGTGAACATGAATGAGTGAATGAATGGATGAATAATTGTCTTTTTCAGACGTACAAATGTGTGAATAGATGAACACTTCTCTTTTTTCGGATGTACAAATGCATGAATGGATGAATAATTCTCTCTTTTTCAGATGTATAAATGCATGAATGGATGAATCCTTCTCTATTTCAGACGTACAAATGTGTGAATAGATGAACACTTCTCTTTTTTTAGATGGAAAATTGTGTGAGTGGATGAATAATTATCTTTTCCAGTTGTATAAATGTATGAATGTATGAATACTTCTCTTTTTTCAGATGTACAAACGCATGGATGGATGAATAATCTTTTTCCGACGTATAAATGCATGAATGGATGAATAATTCTCTTTTTCAGATGTATAAGTGTGTGACTGGATGAATAATCATACAAACGATAAGAAAATGCGTGAATGGATGAATTAATTGTACTTTACAAATGAATGAATGCAAGTAAATGAATGTGAGGATGAAGGAATAAATGAATGAATGAACGTGCAAGTGGATAAATACCAGTGTGAGTAAATGAATAAACAAGTCTTCCACATGCAGATAAAGGAATTACTCCAAGTCACTGAATGTACGAATGAACGGATGAATGAACGAACGAACGAACGAACGAACGAATGAATGAATGAATGAATGCCCTGGTGCTTAAACTCCTCTCGTCTCCGATCAGTGCAGTCACACTTGTCTTTGCCTCTGGACTTGGTCCAAGCTCCACAGCATTTTTAATGAAACCTGCGGAGTTTAGAACAAGTACAGCGTCTCTGACCCTACCACACATTACCCAGAATGCATTTCACATGCTTCACAGCGCTGCTGTGTGGTTTCCTCTGGCGTTGATGTACACATCTAACTTTAGCGTTTAGTGTGTATCTGGTGTGTGACAGGCACGTCGTGTCATGTGTTTATATAGATCAGCATGTAATACGCCTATTTTAACACGTTGTTACACAGATGGGGTAATTCCCCTTCACACTTCCTCTAACTTCACGGACGAGTGCGACTTCTGCAATCCCGATGACTTTAGGAAGTCCGATTTCTTCAAATCACTCGAGAAATCTGAACTGTCTGACAGTGTTGTGAAACAGTGGAGTCTTAGTTAAACAGCCAAGCAGCGTCTCCGTGTGACCCATAAAGCTTTCGTTTATTCATATATTCATCCATCCCTCCGTCCATATATCAACCCAGTCATCTGTATATGCATCCATCCATCAGTATAGCTATTCATACGTATGAATATATTCATCCATTCATCCATCCGTGAGTATATCTGTTCATCCCTCCGTCCATATATCAACCCAGGCATCTGTATATCCATCCATCAAGTATAATTATGCATTCATCCACCCATCAATATATCTATTCACCCATCCATCCATGCATTAATCTATTCATCTGCATATGCTTCCATCCATCCATCCATCAGAATATCTGTTAACAGTCAACCATCAATCCCATCGATGTATTCTTCCATCTGGATCGCCATTAATCCACCCGTCCATCTGTATATCTATCCATCAGTGTATTAGCCATCATCCATCTCTCAGTCTATACATTCACTCATTCATCAATCCATTCATCTGAAAATGCATCCACCAGTTCGATAACCCATCATCTGTCCATCCATTCATCAGCCACACTGATCCATCACCATTTCAGACGTGCACCAAAGAGCACCGAGGCAAAAGCGCAGCGTGATGCGACCTAGAATTCCTAGCGTCTCCGTTGCCTTCTCAGCTCACGGCTCCACCCCTCGTTTTCAACTGGCTCACAAGACCTGTGAAGAGCTTTGTGAATCCGCAGGTCAAAGGTCAAGTGTATAGATGGCTGTATATACACAGTCGGTGCAAGTCTTACATCCTTTCCCCTTCGGTGAATTGGCTTTTCCGAATCACCGCCACATGAAGTTTGATCGTGTTTGTTCCGATGACTTCTCTAGCTGGAAAAAAAATAAAAATAAAAAAAGTTTTTCGCCCACATCGCCATGACAACGGATGGAAAAAAGGAAACGGTACGGCTAAACAGTACACGCGGTCTCACAAGATGTCTATTAAACCAAATGTTGTGTTTATGAAACGACCCGTTTTCAGTACTTTTATGTCCGGATGTTTTGTGCGAACGTTTAAAATTTGAAATTTTACTATTTATATTTTAAACATAAATTTCTATGAATTTTATGGAATAAACAAACGTCTGCTTTAAAATTGAAGTATTTATTTATTTTACATTTTATTTTGCTTATTTTAACATTTAATCCACTGTCAAGCCATTTAAATTTGCCGTACAGTCGATCCTCTCATCTACGGACACCGCATTAACGGATATCGGATGCAGCGGACAAAATCCGCTGGTCTGAAGACATAATCCATGAGCCAGAATATTTGGGACAAATGTTTAAAAATCCCGGGTGTTGTGATCTGAGTCCTGTAGTTCAGCAATTGGCTGCTAGGTGGCGGTGGTGTGCGTGCTACTAGTTGTTTACAAGCATCTGTTGAGCTGTGGTCGTCTTGAAGCTGTACTGTTTTTTCAGTGATTTGGTGTTTTTCGCCGTTTTTCTGCCCAGTGCCGTCATTATGCCACCCAAAGATAAGTCTAGTGGGAAAAGAAAGCGTCTCAATCTTAGTATTGGGCAGAAATTAGAGCTCTTTAAGAAGTCACACACACCCCCCCTTCACATCATCGGCCTATTCACGCCGAGGGACAACCTCTCCCCCCAATTAGTCCGTTAATGAGAGGATCGACTGTACTTCTGTCTAAAAACGGTCATAAATGTAAAAAATAATTAAAAAATAAATAAATAGATGAAAAATTGTCCAGTTTTCTTCATTTATTGGTCCACCTTTTGTACACATGACAAGACAGACTCAAGAAGAAAAAAAGCAGGAGGCGCACGGTGTATTTTGTGGAAAGTAGTACATACACTATTTCACAAAAATAAAAAGTGTAAGACAGCATAGCACGGTTAGAGCGCCGGTCTCTCCAACACACACGTTATGACGTCATGTTTCTCCATCTCCTCGTCTCCTCCTTCATGCTGAGACGGTCACTGGAATAATTACATCTGCCCTGTAGAAGTTGCATGACCTTCCTGCACAAGGAAGATCCCCGTACTGCCCCGCCCCATTTTATTTAAAAAAAAAAAAAAGAAAGACATGAGGGAAAAAAACAAAACAAAAAAAAAAAACAGGATCTGAAACCACCAGATGAAACATCAGGCACCACAGGAACAGGCCTGGCCTCGACTGGTCCTGGATCAGCGTGAGGCCTCGTTTCGCTCGTCAGTGCGCCGTCAGTCGTCTACGGTGATGTTGCGGAACAGGTAGGCCATGGATTCTCCGTTATGAATGCGCCGGATGGCTTCGGCCAGGATCATACTGACGTCCACCGTCTTGATCTTGGGACACTGGAGCTTCTGGACCTCATGTGGGACCGTGTTCGTCACCACCACCTGCGTGACGAAGCGGAGCTCCGATTACTACACCACAAAGCTGATTACAGATCACGCCGTGTCCTGTTATTTCTCCTACACCGCAGTGTTAATCGTCAGCCACCGCATATGATGCATCATTTATTAAAGAATGGCACATCGTACCTTTTTATCCTTTTATAGCTACATTTAACGTTGGCGGAACGTCCACAAAACACGTTCCTCTTCTCACGTACGTTACAGCAGCTATAAACAGTCATTCCCTCACCAGCCTCGCTCCTTTGACATATATAAAGGCAAGCTTGTTGCGTTTTCTTTTTGTTTTTTATTTTTTGTAGAGGTTTTAAACCACCCACAAAGGGGAAAACCCCTGCGCTGAAACTGGAGACTTCAAAAATAAAAAACAAAAAAATAAAAAAAAAGCCATTATCTTGTTATTCCCCTTATTAAACAAGAGCACTTTTTAAAGCGCGTTCATCGTTACTCTCGGATCCTGTGGCATTCCCCCCACGTGTCAACAGAGCTTTTATTCTTCAACCCAAGTGGCGCTCGTTGGAAAAGTTTACAGGACAACCGTGACAGCGAGATCGGCCCAGGCGAGTTCTACAAGCTGGGTGATTTGCATAACAGTCCCATTGAAGCAACAGCACCAACGATAAACACGAGCACGGGAAAACCTGAGTCACGGGTGATGTTTGGCAGTTTTAGCCGTGAGTGACTCGCACACGTGTGCCTTGCTAATTCACTCGCTAATGTGCATTAACCACCTCACGTACGTTACGCTCTAATGGGCATTACTGCAGCTCTAAGTGGCACGCGGTTACCATTACCCCGGTGTGTTTACATCATGAGCGCGGGCAGCAAGCGTCCCCACCTCGTCGATCAGGGACTCCTCGATGAGGCGCGGGGCGTCGGCCGAGAGCAAGCCGTGCGTGGCCATGACGTAGACCTTGTACGCTCCCCTCGCCTTCAGAATCCCTGCCACCGCCACGACGTCCTGCACATCGTCGATGATATCGTCCTACAAAATGTTTTTTTTAATTAATAAAAGGGTTTAAAAAAAAAAAAGAGGTTAAACAAATTATAAAAGGTTTTTAAGTATGGGGGGGGGCTTGAGATGTTTTACGATTGGTTTTAAAATAATTTTATAAATGTGCTATTATTAACATTGGAGTTTTTTGAACATCTTTTAAATAATTTGATCTTTCATGCTAACAAGGGCTAAATATATTCATACGCAATATTATTATTATTATTATTATCATCTGATCCATGGAGAGGTAATTAGTAGACAATTATTATTACACCTGTCATAATTGTTATATTTTATATACCATATGTGTCTGTATATATATATATATATTCTATTTTATGTTCATTCCTGATCCTGACTTTTGACACTTTTATCCATGACTGATTTTAAAAGTTGATGATAGTATCATTAGTAACAAAAAAAAAAGGGGGGGGGGTAAAATATAAAATGTTATTATGGAGGCTCCCATGTTTATAGTTTATACTTTTTTACACTGTTGTATTTATATTTATACTTACTTACTTACTTACTTAGTTCACCTTCTTTTATTTTTATTCCATCTTATTGGGCTTATACCGGGACCGGGGAATCTAATTTTGTTCACAACAATAAATCTCCTTGAACCTTGATGTTTGTGTTAATATCATATTTTGCATTCTCCTACTTTTCCAGAATTTTCAGATCTGTGAAAGCACCATGAGGCTCTTCCTGATTTGCCTAACTGTACCTGTTCCATTTTGCATACTTAATGAAGGAATCACTGAAGGCTTGGGAAAAATAGTTTCTTTTGTGTGTTTATGTCGCCCTCTATCGGTGAGAGTCTGCTATTGCATATAAGGCACGTTTAAAAAATTGAAAAACAAAACATTTTTTTGCTCTCTCTCTCTCCAATATATATATATATATATATATATATATAAAAGCATGAAAGGTACTTACAACAATAATGGCGATTCGACCTCCAACGTCTCCCACCACGGTGATGGGCGGCTTCTCTTTAGCCATCATCACTGCACAGGAACAGTGACATGTTATTTTTCAGCACGTTTCACGTGAAACTTTAATAGCTTTAAGAGTTGCAACACACCTTGACCACAGAGCTCAATTACACACACATTCACACTACTGCTCCAAGTTAGAATTGTTTTTATTGCAAAATATTTCCAAATTGGACACAGAATTTTCAGGATTTGGTTTGTGTGTGACTGTGTGTGTGTGTGTGTGCATGTGCGTGTGTGTGTGTGTAGTCAAAGCCGTTCCATCACCTGCACCTCCAACCCCATGAACACAGCAATAAATTCAAATAAAATGAGTCACACCTCACCAAACCATCCCGAAAACTCACATCACATCCTCGTTTAAAAGCCAACACAAGTAGCCTGAGCCGAAGAAAAAAATGTTAACGTTGGGATAAAAAGGGAAAAAAAAGAAGAAAAGAAATGAAAGAAAAGTAAATAGTAGATGAAAAGCAAATCTACCGGCTTGTCTGTACCAGAGATTTCAGGTAGCGCACTACTTGTACACAGGACGTCCTCAAATTACGATGGAGATACATTCCGCCGCACAAATCGAAAAGATCATATGTTGAACCAGTTAGCCTAGCTTAGGTATCTCAGCCTAGCTTAGCCTAGCCTACCCAGGAGTCTTTTCTTTTCCTGTAGAAAACCACACACACTCGCTGAAGACTTCACTTAAATCACATTTCTGTCAAAAGAGAGAGTTTGTCAGAGAGATCCGCACCTGGTGGAGGCAGCAGCACTGTGTCTCTGAGCTCCGTCCAGCCGCGACACCACGCTACACAAATACTGAGCTCCGGCTACAGAAAGCCGCCACCGAAGCTGTTCCGTTAACAATCACAAAAAAAAAACCCTGCAGTAACGCACTGTACAGTACACCGTTACACAAGGTAACGCCGTGAGTTGCGGGAGAGCGTGAGGCATCGCGCGAGATGAGTAATCCGGGCGTCATCCGTATACTTCCGGGCGCCGTCTGAACATTCACGTACGTCGCTGGCCTGCCTGCGATTGTAAAATATTTTCGAAATATTTTACAATTTTTAGCGGATCACAATCATCATCGTAACTTCGAAAAATCGTAAGTCGGGCCATCGGAACTCGGGGAGCGCCTGTATTTATAAAATGTGCGTTTTAATGAACGGTTAAATGGTGCACGCGTACAGGCGACAGCAGGATTCATCGATATAATGCAAAACTAAATTAAATAGGATTTCACATGAACAAACATCCGCAGGTCAGTTTAACTCATTGCACGGAGGAGAACCGCTATATGACGTCCCTCTGGTTGTAAAGGTGCTGTTGTCAACTTTATAGAATTTCTAAGAAATCTAAAGAAACTGACAAGAATAACGCTTAAGCAACGGCATCAGCGCAAGAGCACAACTTGGCTGGGAAAAGTGGCTCAGGAAACTGTCTTGTGGAGCGGCCGGCTTTTGTGTTCGTTCATGCAGGTCTTTCGGTAGACACGCCCACTAGTGCAGCGTCACTCCGCCCCCATGTCGGTCTGAAAAGATGGCTGGTCAGCACTCGGAGCAGTCAGATCCTTTTCCATGGTGAGGAACAAAAAAACGACGCAGGGTTTCTCTAAACCTCAATGATGCGAAACACGAGAGATTCAGATCCCCAAAATTAGTCATCCACCGAGCGTCACGATCGCGTAGCGGACATTTAGCAGAAATGACGTCCGGTGGCCACCAGAGATTGCGTGCGCATGAATGGGAACGGGAGGACGGTTTGAGATCTAAAAACGAAAGAAACCAAAAAAAAAGGACTATGTGCATTCTCCAAACCCTAGACACATCCGTACAAACAGCGTCAGGCTGAAAATGTCCAGTGAGATAGCAAGAAAAGCCCTAAAGTGCACACACGGACACACGGTTAGCAGTCATGCATTTTGAAGCACACAGCACAGGAGATGCTCGGGTGCCGTACTTGGAATCTCGATGCCAGGGAACGGAGCTTGGTATTTCCCTGTACGGCCGACAGATAAAGGAGGTTAAATAAAGAATATCGATAAAACAGTTCAAACAGACGCTCTAGGAGTTCCACGTCATCGGAATCCTCTAGTGGCGTTCAGGCCTGGATGTAAACTTCGTTATAATAAAGTCTTCACGAGCCAAAGCTAGTCAAACATGTCAAACACAACATGTTAACGTAACATAACATTTGCTAATTAGTGGCCTGCTAGGCGGCTAGTTAACTACCAGTAAACTAGCTTATTATATATGTATTGATCAGAGTCATTTTGGGAGTCAAGTCATGATGATTTGTGTCGTGTTCTGTCCAAGTCAATTAATAGTAATGTGTCAAAACATGCCACGGGAGCTATATTGTTAATATTAGAAAAGTTAGCTAGCTAACGACCTGCTTGGGAGCTAGTGATCCGGACGGTGACCTAGCTCACGCTGATCACCGAGTCTCCATTTGTATTGTTCGCTTTCCCCTGATTTTATTACTAGCACTTAAATGGGGAAAATATAGCAGAACTACAAACACTAAAATAAGCAAAGTTAACGCTAGTCAGCTAGGTAACTGCCCTTCACCGAGCTCACGTTCGTCAGCGTTTCAGTAGCCGAGACTTCATCTGTATTCCAGCTTATTCCTCCTTCTCCGATTCAGTTAGCCATCATTCGAATGTGGTGAAAGCTACCAGAACAGTCCTCACTAACTTTATAAAAAATAAACAGCCTCTCTCAGTGCTCAGCTAGCATGCCAGTGCTGCTCATGCTAGCCGCCCGCGTAAGAGTCTGTATACTCTGAGCCGAGTCAAATGTTCAGCGCTGTTCTGCGAAAGTTTTTACAAAACAAATTTCAGAGTAAAAATAAGCCAGAGGCTTCTGGATGTTCTTCAAAATGGCTGAGGGTTGCGGAATCCGACCTGACAACCTGGCGTTAGCGCTTTTCGTAATAACTAGCACCCGGGTCATCTGACAGGATTTATACAGACTTTAGTGGCGTCCAAACCGATTCAGGTGTTTATAAGGTGTTTCTTACAGGGCAGCTCGAGGCCTGGAGGTCCACACGAGGGCCTGAACGCAGGAGGAGAGTTTCGACCGTCAGCCAGATCCGACTCTGACTGAGCTTCGCCGTGAACTACTGCCAAGCCGAGTCTCAGACGCTCAGCATACGACTGAGCCCTGAATGCATGCGCACACACACACACACACACACACACACACACACATAATAAATCAGCCTGAGGTGAAACTTGTTTTACAGTAAACAGCATTTTTTACAATCCTTCACACACTCTCCAACCTGCGCTTTACCTCTTTGCAGCCGAGGGTGATTTCGCGACAATAACCGCGTTTCTGAAGTCGGGGATCTGAGGAGAAGCAAAAGCAAAAGAGAGATGTTTGTGTGAGGAAATGAACGACGTGACTTCCTAAAGCCTTTTTTTTTATTAAGGTTCTGTTGAGAGCCTAATAAGTTCATCACTGAGATACAAAAGGATCAAACTTATTACCAGGACACCGAGGTCACGAATACAGGAGACTCCAATATGCAGGAAGAAGAAGAACAGCACTATAATAATACAGTGGACCCTCGGGTCACGACCTGAATCCGCCCCGAGACTCTGTCTGTGACCCGATTTGTCTGCGACCCGAATCAGTGTTTCCCACTGAAATCAAGGACGTCGATTTGTTTGCCATTGGATGCGTTCGCGAGCCGAGGGTCCGCTGTAAATGTGTTAAAAAATGTGCAGTTATCGGAAAATAATAAGCTTCAGTACTAGTATGAGTACCTCTTCTTCGTTACACCAAAACGTCATTAATTATTTTCCAATAATCGCACAACCCAAAGGATTTAAGCTTTGGGGTTCATGCTTGGATTAACGTCTCCTGGTGATTTGTTTTGCGGACCTTAACGTTGATTATCTGGGAAACTTTATCATCAGTGATTTTGGCAACGAACCGATGAATCGATCCATGTCTTTTAAATAAAGAGACAGACCCCAGATAGAGGAGGTCGGGGTTTTTTTTTTGTTTTTCCTTTGAAAACCAGATCTATCAGTACTCTTATCTGGTACTCTTTTTCCAATAAAACAAAACAATGGTAGCAGATAAGTCCAAAGCTATAGGCGGGGGGGGAGAAGAACCCGGGGGTTTTAGGACTCTGATGATGTGCTACCTCCTCCTGGATGTACTGCAGGAGAAACGGTGAAGCTCGCAGGTTATCCACGGGGAAGTTAAAGAAACCCTGGATCTCTTTTTGGTGCAGATCCATGGTGATGATGTGGGTCAGACCTGGAACACACACACGCACACACACACGCACGCACGCACACACGCACGCACACACGCACGCACACACGCACGCACACGCATGCACGCACACGCATGCACGCACATGCACATGATTAACTATACATGATCATACACTCAGAAGCTTGACACGTACTCTCCAGCTCTCAGGCTTGTAAGATTTGAAGGATTTCTTTTTATCCGTTTCCAAAAACCACAGTATGCTCTTAACCTGTAATGTGTACAAGTACACGCCTTAATCCACCTTCTCAAAGCACTGGGCCACATTCCTCACCTCGGGACACGCCCAAGCACTTTAACAGTCATTTATATTGGCTTTAAAACACCCCAATTACAGGTGGTAATGGGTGCCAAAACTTTGCGCTGCTGGGCCACTGTAATGAAATGAAATGTGACCGGTGTGTCAGGTGTAGCTGATAGAGGGGCTAATGGGTGCAGCTAGTCCTAATAAAGTGCTCATTGGGTGTAAAGTTCACCTGTGTGTGTGTGGTGTGTGTGAATGTGTGTGTGTGTGTGTGTGTGTGTGTGTGTGTGTGTGTGTGTGTGTGTGTGTGTGTGTGTGTGTG
>JAQLOM010000035.1:27316435-27326963 GCA_030068315.1 Chrysichthys thysi | reverse complement strand
TACAATATGGAACTTGAACTAAAGCTACAGTGCGTAACTTGCGTTAAAGCTACAACATGTAACTTGCGTTAAAGCTACAGTACGTAACGTGCTAAAGCTACAGTGCGTAACTTGCGTTAAAGCTACAATATGTAACTTGCGCTAAAGCTACAGTGCATAACTTGTGCTAAAGCTACAGTACGTAACTTGCACTAAAGCTACAGTATGTAACTTGCGCTAAAGCTACAGTGCGTAACTTGCGCTAAAGCTACAGTACGTAACTTGCGCTAAAGCCACAGTGCGTAACTTGCGTTAAAGCTACAGTACGTAACGTGCTAAAGCTACAGTGCATAACTTGCGCTAAAGCTACAATATGTAACTTGCACTAAAGCTACAGTGTGTAACTTGTGTTAATTTGTAACTTTTGTTTTTTAATGCCGCATTAAAGATATAGAACACATGCTAGCAGTGGAATAGTCTATCTCGTACTATAGGATAATTCATTCAATGGACTGTGAGCATGCACACACACACACACAGACACACACACACACACACACAGAGGATGTTCTAGATGAGTGAAACCCTGAGGACTCGTTAAAATAGCATTCTTCAGGTTACCGGGACAACGGTCAGGAACGACGATGTGACTTTGGGTTAGAGGTGATAAGCTCATCCCTGTACTGTCGACACTTGGTGTGTGTGTGTGTGTGTGTGTGTTATCTGAGGTTAGCAGTACTCTACATTGGCTATCTAAAGTGTTTTGGAGCGGTCATGTGGTTCCAGTCGTCCTGTAGCGTGTACGTGTGTCTCCCTCAGAAGCTCTGAGTCCTGAGATTCCCTCCTTTAAGTTTAGAGGTGATCAGATCTCTCAGATCTCTCATTTCTATGGCTGGATTCAATCCAGATCGCTCCGGGACATCTCTAGGACTAAAATTAGGAAGATTTCCAGAAACTGCATTCTTAAAATAATTAAACACACACACACACACACACACACACACACACACACACTCACACACACACACAAGGAAACAACCCCTGATCTAATCAGCTAGTTGCTCATTTTGCTGCTGATTTTGATGCTTGGCTTGTGATCCTATTTCACACATTTTTTGGGAGTGATTGAACTGCCAAGTGTGTCTTATTATCACTATGGGGGGAAAAAAGCATATTAATATTAAACTTTTAACGAAGAAAAAATAATGGACGAACACCACTGTGCAATGTGTATACAGATGCTGCTGTTGTTAAAGGTTACATTTCAGATGGCACTGTATTCTTGACACTTTTACACATAGACACACACACACACACTCACTTTTATTTCCTCGACTGGCTTGCCCAGGGTTCTTATCAAGCGTGTATCCACAAAGTGGATCATTTTCATAAAACACCATGGCCCAAAGTGGGTTATTTTGCTTATCCTGGAGCAATTACAGTTTTAATTTATTATTATTATACAGCAGTTAGTTTAGGTCCACTAATTTGATTGGACGAGCGGCATTCCAAGAGTGCTTATATTTAGTAAAACCACCTCTGGGACGTTTCGCTAGCCGTGTTTCCATTAACCTGCTTAATGTGCAATTTGAAATTGCAACACGACTAACGGAAACACGCTTTTTTGCAATTAAGTCACATGAAATGGCATAAAGAACGCTCTGGAAGCACTATCGCAAAAGGAGAAAACCCGGGTTTAATCACAACGCATCGCTCAATGGGAACACGAACCGTTCACGGTGGTTTTTTGGTTGACATTTTTAAAATGCAACCTAGGAATTGCGAAGTGTAAAGACGTCTGTCCTGAAGACTGTTTCTCGAAGGCACTGACACTGGAGACTCCTTCCATTAATGTTTCGTTCATAAATGGTAATGATTACAGGTTTTTCTGTGTACACATCTGCTCATGGAGTTTCTGTTACACAAGTCCATGTGAATGAGCCGTTACACTAGAAACAATAAATAACGTCTTAGAAGCGGCGCATTAATCTAAACCTTTGGTTTATGTTCCAACGTGGAACTATTATCAGAGCTGCTTGTGGGGTAAAGGGCTACGTTTCGGCTACGTTATGTTGTAGTTGGTACTTTTTTGAGTCACTTAGTCGAATTGAATCATTTTAAATTCACGATTTTAGCCCAATTAAGTCCAATTGGAAACGAAAACCGACCTATTTGCGAGTGTACACCCAGGAGAGTTTAGTGTGGACAGTTATTCGGTTTCAGAGCTAACGGGTGTCGTGTCTCGGAGGTCCGAGAAATCACATACGCACAGACGTGCAAGGCAAAGATCTTGGCGTCGATGTTTGGAGGATCCTAAAAGAGGCGAGTCTTCAGTCATCTGTGGTCATGAGGGAATCTTCAGAGAGAAGAGAACTTTTTCACACCATCATGGATTCTAAACAGTAGCGATTCAAAACCAAAATGTCATCAATTCTTAAACACAGAGCGTCATCAAATGTAACCCCTGTAGCTCCTGTGTGGATTCGGGGTCATCTGTGGTAATAAGGAGTCTTCCAGGATTGAGAAACGTTCCACAGCCTTCATTTTCCCTCTAAAGCAAAACTGAAAAGGTCAAGATCCAGACACGAAGACTGAAATCTCATCTCTCTGTTTTTAGCCCTGTCTTTTTCGAACTAATTAAAAGTCCTCGTTTGGCTCTGCAGCACGAAGCCATTTAAATCCATCGCCACAAGCGTCAAAGATAATATGATAGCTCGACTAATCAGATCTTAAGGAAAGAGGCATGAGTTTTTAATTTCACGAGTACATTTCCGCCCGCAGGCAAACGCCATTCTGAAGTCTCGTTTCATTTCTCACGAGAGTTAACGTGGGTCAGAGTCATGCTAGCGATATTCAAGTCATGAACCTCAGCATGGTCCTGAAAGTGAAGTAAACCCATGGTGGAATCTAAAGTTCTTACAAAAGCCTGAATTAGTGCTTTACTTCGGACTGTTACAAAAGCCCTGGCACTGGAGACTCCTTCCATAAGTGTTGGATAAGCAGAAATTTTCCCAGTATCACCAATTATGCACTGTTTGTTCTCTTTTTCGTATTAGTCCTAGGTAATGTAGAACGTCTGCCGTACAAGTCGTCGTTCAAGAGCTGGAAACGATGCAAAGGATTAGGTTTATAATTAAAACCAGAGCACGGACATAAAAGTGTGGTTTGCAGCGGGAATACAACAATCTACACATTCTGACCAATCAGAATCCAGAATCTGTGGTAGAAAAGTGTGTATTACCTACGACAACTGGGCCGATGCATTTTTGTGAGCATTTTCAAATCGCTCACTCGTCTTCTGACGCTTCATCCTGGTCAGGGTCGCAGGGGGGAAGCTGGAGCCAATCCCAGATGACTTTGGACGGTGAGAGGCGGGGTTACACCCTGGGCAGGTCACCAGTTCAGCGCAGGGCGACACACGGAGACAGACAACCGTTCACCCTCACATTCACACCTACAGCCAATTTAGAGTCGCCAATCAGCCTAATCCCTTCTGTGCATGTCTTTGGACTGTGGGAGGAAACCGGAGTACCCGGAGGAAACCCACACGGACACGGGGAGAACATGCAAACTCCACACAGAAAGGCACCCAGGTCGACCCCGGGGATCGAACCCAGGATTTTCTAGCTGTGAGGTGACAGCGCTAACCATCACACCACCCCTTATTTTCAAACCAGTTTTGTCTTTTTTTCCTGTTGGACTGGAGGTGTGTGTGTTTTTTTTTTTTAAATAAATAAATAAAAATAAGAAGTACATTATCAAAAATGCCATATACATGTACATGAAGATGCAGGCTTAATTGCATATAAAAATACCCCCTTCTTGTATTCTCCATTAGCTACAGTAATATCTTTCAATAAAAATTGAGGTTAAAGTCATACTTATTTTAACCCCCCCAGGCCTTTAAACCAGAACCGGTTCATGGATTTCATCAAGGTTTTACGAATCTGTCATCCAGATTCACGGAAAATCTCCTAAATCACTCATCGAACGGTCTTCTAGACATGATGTGGCGTACTCGACAGCGAGGTCTTTCACACCCTGGCTCTCGTCCACCTCGCTTTCATTGAGGATCCTGAAGTTCAGGCATGTTTAGATGGCACTTAAAATAACTTCCAACATAAACACTGGTTCAGGAAAAGGAGGTCAGTTTGGGGTTGGCGTAAACTCCATTTACTTTGAAAGGCTTTGCCATTGGCACCATTGGTATAAACATATACATTCCTCCAGGATTTCTTTTGTCAAAGAGTCTTTCAAGCGTACCACTTTAAGGCACCCAATCCCAGATTCGCTTATGTTACCAACATGGAAAGTCAATCTCCGTAAAGCCATTGTTAAACACGACGTGGTCTTAATAGCCGCACGCTTCCTGCTTTGTGTTTCCATTCGATAAGAGCGTATTAATTAGCGTCAGATGAAAGTGAATCCGGTCGGCTATTTGTGAAGGAAGCGGCATGCGCCGTGCTGAATCTCGAGCAGAAACGGGGTTACACAATTTGTGCTTTATTAGTCCAGTTCCCGCTCGATGTGCTTATTATGGGATGCTCATAATCAACACTGAGGCGTTCTGGCAGGCAGAGACACGGAGTGAAATATTTGCAGAGGGACGTCGCTCTCTCTGTCTCTCTTTCTCTCCGTCTCTCTGCACCTGCCTCTCATTTTCCCTGCTGTGACTTAATGACATCCCTCTTGTCAGAGCATCAAAACCACTTCAGCTCTGCAGTGCAATCACCCAGCACATTCGCTCCCCCCCCTTCTCTTCTTCTCTCTTCCTCTATCTGACACTCTTCCTCACCCCCTGTCTTTAGCCCGCCATCATCTGAGTGGTCCTCCTTTCAGGCGTCTTCTTCCTCCCATCACAACAGCTTGCACATATCCATGAGTTTATATTTGTCGGAGTGTCTCTCTGGTGCTTCTCAACATTTCCTTTGAATGGAGACGGAGGCTCTAAGCTATAGCGCACGTTCCGTAGCATCCTCTGGGGATCTGCGTTTGCCTGTGAGACGAGGTTCAAAATAGAACACTTGTGGAAAGCAAAGAGCCATTAATGCCCCAATGGACCCTTGAAGAACCCCTGAAAAACCCGATTGTTCCATTTGCCTCAGTATGCGGTACTTCGGTTTCTCCTTACGTTTCCATGTTTAAGAAAGAGGCTCTAATCTGTCTACTCTATACATCCTTTTGCTGTCTCCATCGAGAACAAGTCCGAGTGGAGCCTTTTTTTGAAAGCTGAGAACCCTTAATCATCCTTAAAACCTTATTTTTTTCTGTATTTGCCATCTCTGGTACTTTATAAAGATTTCCTTTGCATTAAGGTATCTCTAATCTATAACCCTTAAGGAACGCTTAGAGAACTTTTTGTTCTATTTGCTGAAGGGTGTCGGATACATTTCCTTTTCAGAAGAAGACTCTGATTTGTACACTTCTTGGTGTGTCCTTTGGGGAGAACCCCTCAAGAGTTCTGGGTAGAATTCATGTGTCCCACGTAGAAACATTTTAGGAAGCTATGAATCATTAATTATTCAATGAGCTCTTTAAAAAACCCTTAAGATCCTTTTTTTTGTGTCTGCGGGAAGGTCTGGAATGCTGGAGATCATTACCTTCAAAGAGTTCATTTTCAATAATTGGTTTTAATATGGTCTTGGGATAAAAAGGGTTCAATGAATCCTTAAAAAGCCCTGAAGAGCCATTTTTTATCCACTGGAATGTCTCTGGATCATCATTACCTGTACTCTCCATACATTCTCCTGTTGTCCCTCAGAGGAACCCTAAAAGTTCCTATGTACAACTCTAAAATAGAGTGTGCTCCAATCAGAAAGGGTTCCAGGCAGGAACATTTTAGGAAACTAATTATCCAATAAACCCTGAAGGACTCTTGAAGAATTTTTTTTTTTTTTTCAAAGCGTATGTATTAACTGTTCAGTACAAAACACCAAATTATTGCTCATTGGTTTCTTTTTAATATCTAGAACCTATAAGGCAATTAATATTCAGCTTTATTAAAAATGATTTGAAAAAAAAAAAAGCAAATTAACATTTGTTTTTCTTGCTTAGACTGGTCAAATTCTTGCATATCCCGTTGATAAAACTTTCCAAATTGGTTTGACTGACCTTCTTTCTTCTCCAGGTTCTTTGTGAACTTCCCCTCAGCAAAGCAGTACTTCAGTCAGTTTCGAGACATGGAAGATCCAGAGGAGATGGAGAAGAGCTCCCAGTTGAGGAAGCACGCCTGCCGTGTCATGAACGCCATCAATACGGTTGTGGAGAACCTTCAGGATCCAGAGAAGGTCTCGTCAGTGCTGGAACTGGTGGGGAAAGCCCATGCCGTCAAGCACAAAGTGGAACCCATGTACTTTAAGGTACAAGGCAATAATCTGACCTTCAGGAATATTCGGAATAGGCACGTTATCTGATGTTGAACAAATCACAATTGATTTTCTCCTCAACAACTTCTCCTACTCTTCCACCCGCAGATCCTAAGTGGCGTGATCCTCGAGATTCTCTCTGAAGACTTGGGTGAGTGTTTCACCAACGAGGTGCAGGTGGCCTGGACCAAACTGATGGCACTGCTCTACTGGCATATCACTGGGGCGTACCAAGAGGTGGGCTGGGTCAAACTCTCCAGCTCAGCTGTCTGAGAAGCGGTCCCGAGCACACACTGCCACGCACGGTGCCATGCCCTCCTGATGAATATTCTGAGAAGAAGCGACATGTCATTATCATAGAAAAAGACTGGTTTTATCCAAACACACACTCAATGAGTCATTGTTTATTCCAGCCCTTCTTTATCTTTATATTTTAGACATGCGGAGATTTGGAGAAGACAAAATAGAAATAAGGCAATATTCTGTAACCTTATCGTAAATATTACTCTTCCCTTAATTTCCATTTCTATTTCGATGTAATTAAGGAACATTTCTATCTCACTAACCCTTCATTCACCCTGCAAGTGACAATAAAAGAAAAAAAAAAGCAACCCCTCAAAATTTAATTCCATTCCACTGACTGGCACTTGAATTGAAATATTCTGATTCAAATTCAAATTCGTTCTAATTGCACTGTCAGAAAATCGGTTCCATCTAGCACCTACATGATTCTTCACTTGCCCCTCTGGTGGAAAACGTAATGGATTTGTGTAGAACCCTACAACAGAAAAGAAGCCAAGAGCCCTTAATTATCCTAAGAACATTAAAGAAACCTTGACGAACCCTTTTGCCTATGTGCTGAAGTGTACATCCCTGTATGAATCTATACTATCCAGACATTTAGACTCCTCCTCAGAGGAAACCCTTAATAGTTCTATGTAAAACATTATATATAACAAAGTGTCTTCCTATTAGAACAGATTCCTAGTAGGACCCTTTTGTAAGCTAGGCCCTTAAGTATCCAATGAACTATTAAAGAACTCGTAAAGAATCCTTTTTTTCTATTTCCTGAAGTGTCTCAGTCGCTTAAGTCAGTCCTGACATTTGAATTTTCAGGAGGTTCTGATCGATAAACACTAATCGTTCTTCGGTTGTTCCTCTGGGGAACCTTTAATGGGTTTGGGCAAAACTCTACAATAAGGGTGTTAGGGTGTAGGGTGTGTTTACCTTTCCGAATGGGGTTCCAAGTAGAACCCTTTTCCTAACCTGGAAACACTGAGGTCTCCAATGTCTCAAATACCTCTGTAGCTTCATTTTTCAGGAGGCTCTAATCCATACATTTCATATGTTCTTTGGGATTCTCACTGGGAGAACCCTTAGAATACTGGTGTAGGACTCTTAAGTTAAGAACTCTTAATTGTCCAAAGAACCCTTGAAGACCCCTTGAAGAACCACTGAAGAACCCTTCTTTTTGTTTGCTGAAGGGTGTCAAGTGCACCCCCCCCCCTTTTTTTTTCAGCAGAACATTTGAATGAATACCTCATAGATTTCCTGCTTTGTCCCTCTGGGGGAACTCTTCGTGGTTTTATGTAAAACCCTACAACAAAGTGTTTACCTGTCAGAATGGGATTCCAAGTAGAACCCTCTTCTAAGCTAGGAACGCTTATTTATCCCTTGAAGAACCCCGTTTTTCTAATTTATTCTCAAAAAATGTCTCAAACACTTCACTACCTCTTGTGCTTTCATTTTTCAGGAGGCTTTAATCTATATACTCCATACGTACCTTGGTTGTCCCACTTCACAAGTAGAAGTCTTTTTTTTTTTTAATATCCAGTAAGCCCTTAAAGAGCCTTCTTTTTTTTTTTTTTTACCCTGGCTGAAATGACTTCAGTACTTAATCACTTGGTAAGCAGTCCAAAATAGAACCTATTTAAAAATCTAGAGCCACTGGCCATTTAAGTAATCTGCTGGAATCCAGCTAATTGTTCTAATTAACCACAAAGACATATTTATAACCATTTTTGAACTCTTTACCAAGGGGATGCCAATAATTTTAGAATCTGCTGTACGTGTGCTGTAAGCCATCAATCCAAACGATTGCTTCTCCAATCAGTTCTCTATTCCTGCAACCTGCATTTAATCCAGGATGCAAAAACATTCTCGGGTTTTTTTTTTTTTGTTTTTTTTTTGACGGCATCAAATCATTTTTAACAAAAAAATGTAAAGATTTTAGACACTGAACTGCAAAAAAAAAAAAAAAGCGAAATTGGCCACGCCTTCAAAATGTAACACTACAGCAGTTACTTGTCGCTTGCTGGTACATGTGCGGCGTAACAGCGCGTTCAGAAGGTCCTGGAATTACAGTAATCACAAGATTACCGTTTTATACCAACGTACACAATGGAAAAAAATGCATGCATGAGTCACTATGAAAGGTAGCACTGCGTGAAACCATATTTTAAAAGAAAGTAGGCTGCATTATTGAGTATAAGCTTACGAGAAAATGATAGGGACTGTCTCATAGACGTGTACAGAAATAAATCATATTAAATCCTAATATTAAATCTGTAACATAACTGCCATCCTTTCAGCCGTGAAATGTCCAAGCTTTCAGAAAACTCCACTGGGTAATTATAGTCCCGCAAAGTCAAAAACTTGTAATTACCATAATTTACCATAATCACAGTGAGCGCACTGCTGTGGGATGTGTGTGCATGTGCATCACACAGGTACTGCATATCCTAATCACACACCAATAATGGCTGCTTAATGTCTCTCTTGGATATCTGTCAGTCATATAAACCAGTCATTTTGAATTCACACACACACACACACACTACTGCACTCGACACAATAATGACACTGTAGTATGGCTTCTGACTGTCCTAATGCTGGGTCCAAAATAAGAGCGCACTCACTATCCCTATACACTGCCGAATCCTGAGCACTATGTAGCACACCAATACAGGTAACGCAATTACTGCGGGATTAGCATCGTCATAAATATCTCAACATCTTCACGGTACTGTGGACGTGTTCCAAATTACACATCATATTCACATACGGCACCTAAGAAATGTCTGAAACTCATCAGGGTACTATGGACGTGTCCTAAACTACACACCATATTCACTACACAGGGCAGACAAACTGCACCACCATCCCAAACTTCTCACCATCTATCTAATATGACCGTGGCCCAACCTGTACATCATATTCACTACACAGAGCATATGAACACAATTTGAAAGATATCTGCACATTATTAGTTTGTTCCAAGTGTCCCAAAGTACATAAGTTATTCACTACATAGGACACATAAACGCCGTCGGCACTTTCCCTAACGTTCCATCCTATATCTAACGTTGATGTGTCTGAAATCACGCATCCTATAATCTAAATAGAGTGTATAAATACTACAACAAACATAGCACCAGTCCAGTGTGGATGTGTCCTTAATTAAACACTGTACTCATAATATGGTGTAAGAGTATTTACCATAAGATGCACCTACTGCCCCTTCACTACCCCAACCCCCCCCCCCCACCCACACACACACACACACACACACAGAAACTCTCCATATTGAAGTTAGCATAATATTAACAGTGCAAATAAATGGATGGGGAAAAGGCGCACACTTTTTCTCTCTTTTACACACACACACACACACACACACACACACACACACACACACACACACACACATAAATACACATTTATGCCAAGTCCTAAATGGCACACTATGCATCATTGTCCTTCTCCAAGCCCAGATTTTTGAGGAGAATGGGTTTTTATAAATTGAAAATTGAGGCTTAGTGTCAGCACTAGCCTTCAGTTTTACAGTTTGTCAGCCAACGTGAGCTAACCTGACAGGATTTTTTTTAAGTAATATTCAAAAAGGTTGCATAATGTACGGCTAAAACTAGCTAGGTCACTGGTCTACATAAGACAACTAGTGAACTGCTTATGCTAGCTAGCTGACTAGCCTTACTGCTTACACTAGCTACCTGACGAGATAATATAGGCTTAGCTGACAGGATTTCTGAGAGGATTTTTAAGCGATATCCAAAAACAGTACATCTTCACTGCTTCACTGGCTAGCTAGCTAGCTAGCTGACTAGCCTTACTGCTTACACTAGCTACCTGACGAGATAATATAGGCTTAGCTGACAGGATTTCTG
>JAQLOM010000035.1:27294070-27304388 GCA_030068315.1 Chrysichthys thysi | reverse complement strand
TCTCTCTCTCTCTCTGTGTGTGTGTGTGTGTGTGTGTGTGTGTGTGTGTGTGTGTGTGTGTGTGTGTGTGTGTGTGCCATGAGAGGTTAATCCCAAGTCATTCTGCAGGGTAACGGAGTCCAAACAAGTCTCGTTTTACTCAGAATAGCAAATTACCCCTTTTATTTCTGCTATCTCTCTCTCTCTCTCTCTCTCTCTCTGTCTGTCTCTCAAACACACACACACACACACACACACACACACACAGAGTCAGAGGAGAAGGGCGGACGGTCAGGCAACGGAACGGAGAGTTTGAGTTAATGGCAGACAGATAAAGAGAAGGAAAATCAGGCAAATCTAGAACCTTTAATAGTTCCCTGGTTGTGCCTCTGGGGGAACTTGTAAAGGTACCACGTGGAACCGTAGTACGATTCCTTATCAGAAAGGTTCCCGATTAGATCCCCAGAAAACTGTTTACACACAAATTACCCCCAATTACACAAAGAAACTTTGAAGAGAGTGATTGTTTGTTTGTTTCTCCACTGAAACCATTACTGAGTAAAATTAAACGCAAGCGTTAGTATAAACGGTGTGTACTAAACTGAACGCTGGTTTAGTGTTAAATCAATCGGATAAATCAATCAGGCGGCAATTAAACAATAGATAGAAGCCCTAGTGGATGGAAAATGGACGGAAATGATAAAGCAAAGGGAGAGAGAGAGAGAGAGAGAGAGAGAGAGAGAGATTAAATTTTACGGTGAGAGAGGGAGCGAGAAAGGGGAGAGATGCAAAAACACTCAGCAGAAGAATATGAAAGAATGAAGGAGAACAAAAGACCAGAGAGAGAGAGATAGAAGAAAAATAGAAAAAGGTGCACAAAAAAAGCCACTATAATGAGAGGAGAGAAGGAAAAGAGAGAAAAAAGAGAAAGTGAGAAGAGAAAGAATGAGAGAGAGAGAGATAAAAAGACAAAGCGAGAAAGAAAAGAAAGGAATTATTGTTGTTGTTATTATTATTATTATTATTATTATTATTATTATTATTATTATTATTATTATTATTATTCATGCACACACTGTTTTCTGTTTTGCGCAGCATGGCAACACTAGTACAATGACAATCACACCATTTATCCCACGAGTGATAAATGAGGCAAGAGAGAGGAACGAATGAGTGGGAGGAATAATGTGTGTGTGTGGGGGGGGGGGGATAAATTGTACAAATTACACCACAGATATATTTGAGGCAACTCTACAAAGATAGACGTTGCTGTATAGAAGTTAATTTGTTAGCAAAGCACTGTACAGGACAGATATTTATGATGTTAGCAATGCTAACCTACAGGATACATACACAGCAAAAGTAGCGTAACGACATTAAGGATACGCCAGAGGTCACGGAAGGCGTTGTACAATGAACACAAGTTTGATGTTAGCATAAATTGGCCGTCTCTGAACAGAAAACACGGCCAAATGGGAATTAGCCTAATAGAGTTTCCATTACCAATTTTCCAGCCAGATTCATTATACATTACAACCAACGGACAGGAAATAGACAACGTAATGGATTAAAAATATAATAGATTAGCTCCTTTCATGCAATTTCTCTAAACAGTAACCATCACAAAAATGGGAAATTATTAAACGGCGTAGTTCTTGATACAAAGTCAACGTTATATAATGTTTTACTAACCCTCGATAGCGACCCCAGCATTAGCGGTTTGATTTCTTTAGGCTCATTCATCTGAATCTGAACCTCTCAGCGCACTGGAGGTTGATTCACTGCTCGCTAGCAAACACAAACTCTGAGGTACAACTGTGACATTTTTGGTGGTCAGCAAGACTGTTTTTTTCAGCTGGCTCCAGATTAGCAGCACTCTCCATTCCCTGTGAGAACTAAAGCTAGTTAACTAAATCAAGTATAACCCACAGCAGTATTTACATAGCTAATGGGCTAATCACCAAACAAATCCAGGGTTTAGTGGGAGCACAGCTTTGTTTTATATAGCAGTGAGTCTTTTAATGCTGTGTTCAGAGTTGAAATAGTTATTATTTGCGATTTTGCAGCCAGCAAATTAGACGGTTGGGGATATTGATTATTCCAGGCCAGACAGAACATTCGGTGCCTAAAAACCATTTCTGCTGACTGTCTTTGTACACAGTAGCGCCGCTGTTCAAACGGTCATTTTCCCCAAAGCATGCTCGCACAAACATCCCCATAGAAGAACAGACATTTGGGATGTTTCCTTTCCAAAACACATTCTAAACATAGCACAAGGCACGGCGTAGCTTAGCAATTTAGATGATACCGGCCTTCTTGACTTTTTCTGAAGATGTCTGCTCCTTATTAGTTTTAATATCCAACACCAGTCAACTTTTAGCTGCAAAGCTAAATAGTGTTAGCTGTAAGTATTATGAATTGTTGTGGCAAAATGACAAAACCTGTGGAAATGAGGCCTTCAGCCCGGGAGCCGTTGTTCATTCTGTCTCGACCCTTTGGTGTTTTGTGGCGTTGCTTAGTGGTGAGGTATCATCCATGGTTGGTGTTCTTGCTCTTTAGAAATCCAAAATCTCACATGAAATTAGTTTCTTCACATGCCCCAGGTCCTAAAAAGATGGCATATTATATGACACCCCCCTCCAACACCCCAGAGGGTTCAGGGCCTCATCAAGGGCCCGACCAGGGCAGTTTAATAATGCTGGGGTTTGATCCTCAAACCTTCTGATAAGTTGCCCAGAGCCATAATTGCTAAGCGAGCACGTTAGCTCATCTTTGATAAAAGCCTGTCCTAAACAAATAATTGTCGTAATTTCGTAGACTTTTGCACTCTGGACTTGAAAGCAATTAGACCTGAAAAATCCCTCAACTCTGTTCAAGTGCAGGAAGTGAATCCAGGCGATGGGATTACCTCGAAACCGATACCACGGTGAGCACAATGGCTTCAGACGACGAGGAACTTTTTCCAGATACTTCTCTACTGCGTGACCCACTTTCAGTACCCTGCGTTCGTTTTCCTGTAACCCGCCACTTTCACATCTTCTTCCAGCTTGAGTTTCCTTCTGCCTCATGTTCATGCAGAGGTTCTGTAAAAGGAAATGTGATGTGATTGGACTGATAAAGGCCATATCGATTCCCTGCCTGCCTTCACACGGACATGACAACGGAAAGGGAGGGGAATCGGACGCCTCCCTCGGGGGCCCTGTTGCAGTTAGCGGAAGAAAACACAATCTCTCTCATCAGTGAACTGCACTGTCTGAGGCATAACGAACTGAAAAAAAAAATGAAGATCAAGGCTCAGCTTGTGATGTTTTGGGACACACGAGGGGCATTTGTGAGATAAGAGAAAGCTCTACAGAGAGCTTGGCTCAGATCAGGATGATAGCTGACGTGTGCATGCACCGCTAACGAATTATGTAACGCGTAGTAGGAAAACATGTTGGCAAAACGAGGTCAAAAGTCTGTTTCTGTCATTTTTTTTTGTACGTTAATAAACTCTGGGTACGTTTGAAAGGACACATGGGGAGGAAATTCTTCTGAAAAATGTCCCTTGTAGAAACTACAACACTACGCATTAACTTACAGTCGCTAAATCCTTCCACACTCACTATTGCTAGCTGGTATTGCTAGCTTTTCGCACTGGTAAGTGACTTTTGCCCAAAAAAGGGTAAACTTGGGTTTTAGCAAACGTTAGACATCAGATATCACCCCCTGCTGGTGTTTTTGATGTTTAGTCCAATTCACCCCCCCCCCCCCCCATTCTACCAAATCCACCTTGTGAAAAATTCCCGGTTAAACATCAGATTGGCGGGAACTGCCATGTTAGCATATTAGATTAAAAAGGTGTTTTTTAAATAAATTAAGATATTCATAACCTTTGACAATGAGTCATTTATGTGTCTTCTAAACTCTCAACAATTCTCTTTTAACCCCAGAGTGCTTTTCTTTTCCTGGTAGTTTTGGCTTTACGTACGGAGTTTTTACATTCCTGAAGCTCAGTCAAAGAACCCAAAGCACATGACGACCGACGTCTTTCACGCCACCTTTCCCATTTGTCTGCAGAGCGTCAGAACCACGCCCGCGAGCTGCTACGAGAAGCGGACCTGTCACAGTGGGACGCCGTGGTCATCATGTCCGGAGACGGGCTGCTGTTTGAGGTCAGAACACTGTCAGCGCATTCCTCGGTCCGTAGCGACTCTAGACACTCGCCAAGTAAACCTCAGCAAACAGACACGTCCGATTCCCGGAGGCTGGTTTAGGAATGTGCAGGAACTGATAGGTTTAGATGGGCGTCATAAGAGGAAAAAATTTCATGCCTTCTTTAAAAAAAACAAAAAAAAAAACCCAACAACAGCAACAATAGAAGAGCGGTGAGAAACACCTAATGTTGAATAACGTTCCCGTTGCTGATCGTCTTCTTGGTTGACTTGTCCCACGTGATTTTTCATGAATTTACTTCACTGTTAGATTAACTTCCAGTGTCCTTACATGTTAACCTCGTTTCTGTAAAGCTTGCATGTTTAAATATTACTATATTTGTAGCTTACAGCTTAGCATCTCTGGATTCTCGCCATGCATTTCTGTGAATCTATCCGGATATTTAAGGATATCTTGTGAATTTGTGGTCGTGGCCTCGTACGGCAAGCACGTGAAGTGCTGTCTGTGGAAGTAGATGGGACACTGTTGCGAGGCATCTTGGGTAATAAGGAAGATATTGTGACACAATACTGAAATTTCCCAATATGACGGAAGCTGCGGACAGTCGGTGTGTAATTCCAGTGCAATTGTGGTTCTCTTTTCTTCGAAGTTGTCCAGTGACATTCATGCTTCTTAGCTGTGCGATCATGTCTCACTCACTCGCTCATCTTCGGGCGCTTAATCCTGTTCCGGGTCGCGGGGGGAACCTGGATCCAATCCCAGCTGACTTTGGGCGAGAGAGAGGCGGGGTTACACCCTGGGGGGCAGGTCGTCAATCCACCGCAGGGCGACACACAGAGACAGACGACCATTAACACACACATTCACACGTACGCCCAATTTAGCGTCGCCAATTAGCCTAATCCCCTCTGTGCATGTCTTTGGACTGTGGGAGGAAACCGGAGTACCCCAGACACGGGGACAACAGGACAACATGCGAACTCCACATAGGAAGGCGCCCAGGTCGGTCGACCCTTGGGAACGAACCCAGGACCTTCTTGCTTTGAATTGACGATGCTAACCACCATGCCACCGTGCCGCCCCTGCTCATAGCTCATTATCTTGAAATCTTGCTCTTCATCGTACGTATTAAAAATGGACCAGCGAATAGGCCACATGTCCTGCTCGCTTATAATTCAATATTCAAATAACAAAAATCGTCTTTTCTGTCATCTCCCTGCGACTAGATCGAGTTTAAAGTCCGACAGGTAATGTGGAAATCCTCGAGTAGTATGTGAATTACAGTGAATTACTGAGCAATATGCAGGATCTTTAATGTAAGGGGCAACATTTCCAAAACTCAGCGCTGTGAGCAATTCTGCACGGGTGACCAGTGCGTATGGAATTTTTTCAACCCTGTATGGAATGCGTGTCAACATGTTGGGTCCTGTTTAGTCCTAACACTCGCAGCATGTATATCTTTCTGCATATCCGCAGGTCGTGAACGGCCTTATGGAGAGAGAGGATTGGGAGAAAGCCATTCAGACTCCTTTGGGCGTGCTGCCCGGAGGTTCGGGGAACGCACTAGCTGCCTCGATACACTACTACACTGGGTAAGACTCGCACAAGTGCGATTTACGAGCTACCGGAGGATGTCCTGGCTCAGTGGGGGGAAAAATACCACACCCATGGGACTGCCTGATCAATAAGATTGTCAACTTGTGGTTCTTGATTTATGTCATAATCATTTAATGCAAATATGTATTATGAAACTCCATATCTGTGGTCCGGTATTCCAATGTTAAATGTCCGGCACCGATTGGGCAGTGTGGTAGATAACAAGATTGGAAACGTCTGCACCTTTGCTGGACTTTTTCTCCATTATACCAAGAGAAAGAAAGAAAGCACCACTCTGTTAATGATCTCTGGCAAATCATCCATGCCGGTAGTGGGGATAAGTTGTTTTTTGTTTTTTTTGTTGGGTTTTTTGGAAGAAAGCATAGCAAGAGTTCATTACAAGTGCCTAATATTGCTCCAGATACATTTAATGCATCCACAGGGAAATGCCTATGCCTATTTTAGAAATCAGTGCATAACTGTGAACCGGCAAAATGCAGAAAAAAGGGAATGAATGAAGGGGAATATACTAAATGGTCAGATCTATTATTTAGTAGCTATACAAGATATGGAACATTAAATAATAAAGCTGGCACATCGTAGAAGCTTAAATAAATCAGCAGATGACATTGCGAAGACAGTCTGAGAGGAACCCCAAGGAGACTGATCTAATTGCCCCTGAGGCAGACTGTTGGCTTGGTGCACAAACAAGGGGGTGGTTCCTCCACATGGGCGGAGCCTCTTTGTTCTCTGGCTGAATCTGGGTCTGGCCTGGATTGTGTTTTTACTAAGCTCTGGATGATGAAGAATGAGAGCTTGGTTGAACGGGAAAGGCATGGGACTTCACAAATAATGAATACGTCAGGGGTTTTAAATATGTGGCATGGCACGGTTGGCATCTGTCGATAAAGGATTCGATAGAAATACTCGACCAAAAAACGTGCCAGTCTCTGTTTTTCCAATAGAGGGCGTAGTAGAGCAATAGATTCCAGGCAGTAAACTTGGCAACTGACCAATGTGGTTGGTGCGACCATGCCTCTTTCCAGAAAGTGACCTGAAATGAGTCTGACACTTAAGGCATTCGTTAATTTTACTAAAACACGCATTCATTTCTTCCGTCACAGGTCACAGCCGGTGTCCGGTGAGGAGCTGCTCCTGAGCTGTGGCTTCATGTTGTGTAAAGGCCTGGTGTCGCATCTGGACCTCACCTCAGTCTGCATGGGGTCCAACCAGCACCTGTTCTCCTTCCTGTCCCTCGCCTGGGGCTTCGTGGCTGACGTGGACATCGAGAGTGAGAAGTACCGCCACGTTGGGGCGGCTCGCTTCACCATGGGTACTATAGTGCGCCTCGTCTCGCTGAGGGTCTACAAAGGAAAGCTCTCATACCTTCCTGCCGAGGAATCTCAATCCCCTCCGAGCCCCACTCATTCCACGGTGTCCTTCACCGAATGTTCCACCTCGTCGTCCGTTCATTCCCACTTGTCAGTGACGTCGAATTGTCAGAATCACCTCTTGCACAATTCATGCAACTCCAACAATGCCCACAAACCCAACTGGACCAGTGAGACACCAGTGGCCACACGAGGTCCCCCCGATTCCCTCCTTGTACCCTTGGACCAACCTGTGCCAGCACACTGGACCGTGGTCAAGGAGGAGGATTTTGTTCTGGTGATGGCGGTGTACCAGTCCCACCTTGCCGAAGACTTGATAGCTGCCCCTGCGTCCAGACTGGAGGACGGAATTATGCACCTCATCTACGTAAAAGCAGGAATCTCACGTCGAGCCCTCTTGCGCCTCTTCCTGGCCATGGAGAAAGGTGCCCACTTGAGTACAAACTGCCCGTTTGTGGTGTACGTTAAAGTGCGGGCGCTACGACTGGAACCCTACTCACCCAAAGGAACCATCACTGTGGATGGCGAGCTGGTGGAATACGGTCCGGTGCAAGCGCAGATCTATGGCAGCCTTGCCAGGATTATAGCCGGATAGCCCAAGGGTTTGGCAGAAAGTGCTTGCAGTGAATCCAAGATTTAAGAGTCAGTTAGCAATAAAAAAAAAGAAACGACGTTTGCTAGCTCTTTATTTATTGTTAGTATCGAAGGAATGGACAGGTTCTTGCCAGGACAGAGCTTCCTTTCATCAAAGGAAGACTCCACTTGAAAATGCTAGCTTTGCTAATAATGAAAAGCTAGAGTTGGCATTAAAGGCAATCATATTTTCATAGCACTCAGTCCCCACAAGCTTTGACTCATTATTAGCAGGACATCTTAGCATTTGCGGGATCGTCTTCGAAGCGAGGTTCGGGTTACGTCTACTGTGTGATTGATGCCTGCTGCTGTTTTCAAGGTGCTACTGATTGTAGTGATGAATCACGCAAAAGATTGAAGAGAAACGTATTTATTTTTATACTGCTGTCTTGGACACAGCATGGACGTTTACGCGCGAAGCATATATAACCAGGAGATTGTGATTCAGCTGCACGGGGGTTCGTGTACGATGCTCTCGTTTGTTTTTCATTTCAAAAAAATGATTCTTTTTTTCACGGCACATACGAAAAGAGAAAATGAACTCAAACATTCAGAAATCCCGATATGAAAAAATTCCACATCCGGGTGTGATACTCGATTGTGACTGGGTAACTGATGTCATAAATAATAGGGTAGATTAACACATTAGCGTGTAATGTACGGTGAACGTACTTTAAAAGGGAACGAAGTGACGGCTGGAAAAAAATCAAAGCGAAAGATTTACAAGTTGTTTTTTTTTGTTTTTTTGTTTGTTTGTTTGTTTGGTTGGTTGTTTGTTTGGTTGGTTGGTTGGTTGGTTGGTTGGTTGGGTTTTTTTGCATTTCGGTTAGCGTTGGTTGGAAACGTTAGATTAATCGCTCACTTCCAGACCAGGTCTCGAGTCAAAATCGGTCGACTCGGAAATGTAATGAAAAGCAATTTCTTGCATTCAAACTGAGATTCGTGAATATTTGTGTCTTTGCGTTAGACTTTGTGCGGTGAAGCTAGTGCACACCGAGGAAAAAAACAAAAATGAAATCCAATTACGTTTTCCTGTTTGAATGCACCAAACGAACACGACGTACACGGATCGGCAGGGGGCGCCAAATTTAATGAGGCTCTTAAATCGTTGTTATTAAATACACCTTGTTCTGTTATTCAAATTTTTTGGTTGGGGGATAAAACAATAACCCTGTGCAGCACGTTGCCGTATCAGAATCGGCGAGCTCCGTTGGGGGGATATCAGTTACTCTGGGTGACGTCTCTAATGGAGTACTCGCCTCTTTTCTTTGGATTAAAGCTCTTGAAGCGCTTTCTCCAGATGGTTAGGAATGAAACCAGGACGATTAAGATCCTAGCAGGATTTTTATTTATATATATATATATATATATATATTTGCTCATTTGTTTCTTTTGAGCCTGGTTAATATGATCCGATTGTTGAATGAGTCTTTTTTTACAGAATGCCGTAGTCATGATATTATACCCTGTACAGAAATATCACAAGGATTCATACATGTTGAGGTCAGTTGATCGTACAAGAACACGATTCGGACGTGACTGAAACTACCAGGGGGTTCATTTCAGGATGGGGCGCTCTTTTTTTCCTAGACCAAATAAAAAAACATCCATGAAATAAATAAAGACATGAATAAAAATCACTAACTACGACCTATAAACGAAGGGCTTATCCAGACTACAGACACGTTGATAAACAGACGTACGATGCTGTCTGGCGTCACACTACGGCTACGTTTCCTTCCTACGAAACCTTGCGAAACACAATAGGCAAATGAATCACCGGATTAAAAATAAACAACACACTGAGACACATAATCCCAACATAATTCATAATTCCAACATAATTCATAATCCCAACATAATTCATAATTCCAACATAATTCATAATCCCAACATGATTCATAATTCCAACATAATTCATAATTCCAACATGATTCATAATTCCAACATGATTCATAATTCCAACATGATTCATAATTCCAACATAATTCATAATCCCAACATAATTCATAATTCCAACATGATTCATGCAAAAAATGATGAGAGACTGCTTTCAGTAACGGTTTATTTTAATCAAAACATATTGTAGAAGAGGTTCCGTCTGGTCTTGTTCCTTGTTTGAATAACAACAGGTCAAATTAGACATTCACAGGAGGTTTCCTACTACAACAAGTGTGTTAGTCTGTACAGCGGTACCTTGACTTCCGACCGCCCCAGGTTACGACATGTCCGAGATACGAGGTTGATGTCGGGGTATTTCTTGCTTTGGGATACAACGGTTTTTTGGGATACAACATTGGCGATTTCAGCACGTTTCGTGCGGCCCACCGCCATCACGCATTCCCATGTCCCAGTCCGCCCCGAGTCGACCTCCAGATCACATGTCGAGCTCGCTGAGTACGCATCACTGCAGCATTTCTCACTCCGTTTTGTGTTCTTTGTGCCGTTTTGGAACTTTCTTTGTCCTGTACTCTGTATTTTCATCACGGGTCCTAAGAAAGTGAGTATCAAGGCTGGTGCTGAGAAGAAGAGGCCACTTACCTTAGATATAAAGCGGGAAATCA
>JAQLOM010000035.1:27271457-27285187 GCA_030068315.1 Chrysichthys thysi | reverse complement strand
TTTCCCCCGTGCCAACTTTTTTTGGACCTGTAGCAGGCATCAAATTTGAAATGTGCTCATTTAGTGGATAAAGGTGTAAATTTCCCAGTTTAAACATTTGTTATGTTATCTGTGTTCTGTTGGGAATTAAATATCGCCTCATGTGATTTGAAGGTCTTTTAGTTTTCATTTTATTCAGCTTCAAAGAACGTCCCAACTTTTCTGCAATTCAGGTTGTAGAATCACTCTTTGCAAGCTGAAAGAAATAAATTAATGTAAGATTTAAAATGCTAATTTTAAATTATTTTATTTCACTGCGAAGCCTCTGAATCTGGAGCGAAAAACGTTTACAGGAAATCATGTAATTTATTCTTTTATTAAATCTCCACCTTCTCTCTGCCATTTTTAGGCATCAAATCCATCATAAACCCAGCAATTACCAGAATTTGGAGAAATTTCTCCCGAATATGGTTCCAAAACAGGACTGAACACAGTCAGACACATCTCATGAATAAAGGTCATCTAAAAAGCTGACATTTCTCTTCTGAATAGGAAGAAATAAGCACATTCCTTCACCTGTAAGAAAATCAGATTTAAACTAAACATGATTTCACGCGTTTGCACCTTTATCCGATTTACAAAAGAAGATTTATTTGTGTACATCAATAAGTGGGCGTCATCACCAAGTGGGCGGAGCCTAAGGCTTCTTTTAAAGTTGCTAAGAAAGCGAAGGAAAAAAAAATCCCCTTACGTAATGCACAAGTCTGTGGAGGACCTTCTCAATCATGGTCTTCCTGTTGATGAGCTCCATCTCAGAGTCGATCTCAGACTCGATCTCCTTCAGGTACCAGTTCATCACAGCGCTCTTCTTCAGGGCTTCTTCTTGCTCATCTACACACACACACACACACACACATTGTAGGTAAGGAAAATAAAACAAAACACGCCATGTGGTGCTGTCACCATCTCCTGCTGAATCAAAATCCAGAGAGCTCACCTTCCTCTGCACGGCGCAGGTGCAGCACTATGAGGTTGGAGATGCGCTTGTACTCCGCAAAGGACAGACGCAGAGACGGTTTGCTGCTATGGTTTTCCCCATTGACCCCGTTGGTCTGCTCGGGACCGTCCACGTGTCCATTCACGGGACCGTCCACGTGGCCGTTGGGCACGTCATGGCCTGGAGAGGGGGGAGGGAGGGCAGAGGACATGGATGAATTAGACACCCAAGACACTTGGTCGATTCAGGAAGACAAGACAGACACAAGAAGATGACTGAATAAATACCTGTCGTATAACCATGGAAACAACGAGTTAAAAAAAAAAAAACTTTAAACAGTGGAAAAAATGAGGAAACTCAAGGTATGAAAATACTTCCATGGCTTGCTCTTTATTTTATTTCAAATGTTTCCGGTTTGCGTCACTCTTAGAATCGTGACTGGGAGCAATCCTGTACCGTTCACCCGGTTCTCCTCTTCCTCCTCCATGGCCTCCTCTTCCTCTTGGTCCAGGTTGATGTCAGGCGTCTCCACCCGAATGATGGACTTGTTGAGCAGCCTGAAGGCCTCTTTGACGTGTTTGGGTTGCACCTGAATGAAGTAGAGACAAAGTGTGAGTGAACCCCAATCATTATTATTACTATTATTATTATTATTATTAACATCATAGCTACACCCACCTCATCGCAGCAATGCATGCGGGCCATGCTCTCAGAAAGACGGATCATGCTCTCCAACTGACGCACGGTGATCCTCCAGGCTGATTTGGTGATCCCGGAGCCGTCCCTCTGTCTCAGGCGCTTGTACTGCTCCACGATGAAATCCTCCGACTCTTTGGAGATCTGATCAAACCCACACAGTGGTTGCGTTTTTTTAAAAATGCGATAATGCAATTATCGCAAAGTAGGTTTTCGGTGTGTGTAGGAGTGAACGAGAAGTTAACTGGATTATAATAACACCTGTTAGATCATCCTATTGCCCAGCCCTAGATGGGTGCAAAAGTTTGCACCCCCTTACTCCATAAGGAAGAAACAAACATTATTTGTTCAGGGTTAATCAGCGAAGTGGTGCCTGAGACCCCGGGCCATGTTTCTCACCTTCGGTTTAAACTGGCGAGCGAACAGGAGGTATCTCCGGATCTCGTCCAGAGTGTACAGGCGCTCGATGGAGTTCTCGATCCTGGAGTGTAGGTCCACTATGCGCCGGGCGATGGCATAATCAGTCACCTGAAGAAATGTCAAAGGAGATGTTTATTTATTTCAAAGAGCGTGAAAGAGTGTTTTACTCCACGCACAATCATTCATGTTAACGTTAATGGCTACTACTGAGGCTCACACACACCTCGTTGCAGTCGTCCACCAGGATAAAGAAGAGGTCGAAGCGTGACATGATGGGTGCGGTCAGGTTGACATTCTGCTTGAGCGATTTGGAGCGGTCGTAGCGGCCGCCGCTGGGGTTCGCTGCGGCCAAGATGGACGTCCGGGCGTTCAGCGTGGCCTACGAGTGAGGATACAAATCTATCATCTACCCTCACACGCATTAACATTAACATTACGTCCGGCTGTTGTGTCCTTGGGGGTAAACACTCGTTTGGATCAAACGTGCGTTGACCTTTAACCCTTACCTTGACCCCAGCCTTGGTGATGGAGATGGTCTGCTGCTCCATGGCTTCATGGATGGCTACCTGATCTCTCATCTCCATTTTGTCAAACTCGTCAATGCAGCACACGCCCTAAAGGCAAACACACACACACACACAGAGTATATAAAGCTCACACAATAACATTCACATTTCAAAAATTTACGAAATATATTATTAAGCACGATGTTCGTGGTTTGTTTGTTTTTTTTACTCATGTTCTATTATTTATTCATTTTTAACACATCTTCAAATGTCTAAGTTGTAAAATATTAAACTAGAAAAACCTTCATACAGACCGTTTATGAGTCGCTAACATAAGATGCAAATAAAATAAAATAAATAGACATTTGAAGCATTTAACGATACGATGTTAAAACCCTTTAAAACATTAGCTCTTCTTTTTAATGGTTTTCATTTTGTTTAGTCATTACTGACTTCGCTTTTATTTTGTTAAAAGTCTACTTAACAAATTATTATTTCTTGGCCCTTTGTTTTGTTTTTATTTATTGTAAATCGGGGTTTTTTTTTTTTTAAATAAGAATTATATTTTTAAGATCTAAATTTCTATCCTGAATGACAGGGAATTTTTTTTTTTAATTATTAGGCCCTGACCTATGCTCATTTATTATTATTATTACTATCGCGTTTACATTGTCAGCCAGCATGAGAGCTCCGGCCTCGATGACGAACTCGTGTGACTCTTCATCTCGGACCACGGCAGCGGTGAGACCTGCAGCACTGGACGCTTTCCCGCTGGTGTACACGGCACGCGGGCTGAACTCCTCCACGTGCCTGAGCCAAGAACAAACCCACAGTCAGAACAAGCTCAAAATGGCTGAGTTATAAAACTTATCTGTGATTAATTAAATAAACACAATTGGAGTTGAGTTGATGGTAAGCGAACTCCGATGTCAGTAGGACCATACAGATGACGTAGAATTTCAACGATATGACATGAACATCATGGTACACGAGTAAAACCTGTTATCCGTGCCGTCACAATGTGTTTCTTACTTGAGAAACTGGCTCTTGGCTGTACTGGGATCTCCTACAATGCACACGTTGATGTCCCCTCTCAGAGACGTGCCCTCCATGGTGGTCTTTGGGACACCACCGAACAGCATGAGCAGAATGCCACGCTTCACCTCGTCATTGCCTGTGACACACACGCAAACGCTCTTTTATTTTATTAACTCCAACCTGCAATCAGTGTTTCAAAGTCTTGAGGTTCGCTTCATTTAATACAAAAAAACAAAAAGTAAAAAGTTTCATTACAAAGTTTTCTGTGGAATCGACGACGCTCTGCGGGGAGTTCGTTGTGCGAAACAATTTCCCAGAGACATTTCCAGACACCAGTTTTAGTTTCAGTTTCAGTTTAACACAACGTGATGCTTTGTCTTCATCTGAGGCACATCTGGCTGGATTCAACCTTTTTTTTTTTTTTTTTTTTTTTTACATAAAAGTCGATTTTTCACGTGCAACGTGCGGTTCGTTGTGCGAAACGCATCTGGTCGCGGCAGCGTTCGTTATGCAGAACGTTCATTCTGTAGGGCGTTCGTTAAGCAGGGTACCACTGTATATAGTTTTAATACAAGGTGTATGAAAAGTCATCCATTCCTGTTTTAGGTTCATATCCCTTAAAAAAAAGACGATTCCTTGATTCCAGGCACTTAAAGCAAAGAGTCGACTCACTGAAAAATGAGTCAATTCCACAAAAAAAAAGGCCAAACAGTTGATTCCCTCATTCCAGGCACTTCAAAGTTTTGACTCAACTCCAAAATGCATTTAGTCAAAGTGTCAATTCAGTGCTTCGGAAACAACACCTGGAATCAAGAAATCCTTAGAGTCGACTCGTTTTCAATAAAAAAAATTTTTGTAAAAAATCACTGAATCACCTGTTTAGAGTCAATAACACACACTAAAATGGGTTCTCTTTTTTTTTTACGTGAAGCAGCCTGTAAATAGTGATTAATTCAACATTGTAAACGTGTTTGTCTGTGTGTGTATTTGTGCGTTCATGTACCGTGTATGGTGGGGAAGAGGCTAGTGCATAGGTTATGGTACAGGTTCTTGTCCTGGCTCATCTCGAACACTTTATCCCACTCCTTCACCGACATCTGGTTCTTAATGCTCTCGGCTGTCTGCTCCTCATCACGGATCTCCTTCCCACCAAACTAAACACACAGCACGACTCTGTTAAACCTCAGGAAAGGCCCGTGTGAAGACGGGGTGTAGGTGTGGAGGTGGGATCTTACCCTGGGGTTGGTCGGTGCCACATGGCAGGCCAGGAACGCCAGTCTGTACGAGAGTTCTCGAACTCCCAGAGCTTTTAGACCTCGCACGCCCTCGTTCTCATAACCCTGAGACCCGGCCGTGCGAGACCCAGTCTCGGCTCGCACACCTAAAAGACACAATCACCCAAACGTTAACATAAATACAAGCTACTGAAGAGAAAAATCATTACTTTATGAGACTGGTCCCATTATCCGACACAACACACCGTATGATATACTTATGATTAATTATATTGAACGTATAGAATCAATTAATCTCCCTTATAGAACTCTTCACGTTCATTGGGCTTCCTAATTATATTTAACCAGACATTCAAATCAGATCTGCAGTGTCTTAGATCACACCTACGGCCAAATTCCTGCTATTAAAGGTGTCTTCAGGGATTTTCATGGAGCACCAAGTTCAGCTAAACATGGAGTCATCGACTGCGTTCCCGAAAATGGACCTCAGGGAGACGTGTAAATAAATCTGTACATTATTTTGCTGATTCGAATAGCTTCCCCATTGTATTCCCCCTCTCTAACCTTGTTTTGTATACCTGCGCCCTGAGTAAAAACTAGTACAAAGGGGCGGAGCTTTCTAAATCGCCCGGCGACACGAATGACAAGTAGTTTACCGTCATCATTTGGTCAACTACGTCTGAAGACATCCCTGATGTCCATAAAGGGCCAAAATGTTTATTCGGATTATGAACAGTCAGCACCTGGTGTCGCGAGCTGGGACACGTCAGGTACGACGATGAGGCAGCCGATGAAGTCGCACTTATCTCCAGCCTGTGCTGATTCTACTGCTTCGGCTCTCAGGATCACCTCCATGCTCCGCGGGATGGATCCTCTTGGCAGCTCAGCCTGCGTCTCCTGGATACGCACCTGGTTTCCGAAACAACACGTCAGCATCAGCACCGCAACATATACAGACATATATATATATAAATATCAGCATCTGAACAAAGATACGTCTCTTATTAAAGCCAGACCTTTTGGAAATCGATGAACTTGGACTTGTTGGTGTCGAGCAGGAAGCGGCGGCGGTTGTTGCACACCGGGTTGCGACAAATGCTGGGCTGCGTGTATTTAAACTGCTGCTCTACGTCCTTGATGACACCCTGGCAGTCCAGGCACAGGAAGGTGCCGCTCACCAGCTCGGGGTGCACCGGGTGTGTGCGTACAACCTGCCCGCTGATGCGAACCAGTGAGCCGATGCGCAGCGTGGTCAGCTCACGGATCCTGGAGAACCACACCAGAAGGAGAACGTTAAGGGGAACAAAAACTTTTAAGATCATTCACTCATTGACGCACTGGACGAGAGTAAGTAAAGTCTTGGGTAAATGCATTTTTATTCAAAACGAGCTAAATTTGATTTAATAATAGGAACTTGATCGATTCTGCTTACTTGTGCCTGGTTGGCAGATCCTGAATGGCCACGTAGAACTCTTTAGTAACCGGAACGTTCCCGTGATCCCGGGCAAAGTTGCGCACAGCACGGCAAAGGTAGGGGTAGATTCTATGAGTCGAAACAAAAGCACGTGATCACTTTCATCCTTCATGCGCTTTGACGCGAAGATAAAACTGAAAAAACGAACTGTTCAGTCAGAATACCTGTAGAACTCCTCCTGGATGATGGTTGCCAGCTCTTGGTTAAATCCCTCCAGGTCAGTGAAGCTTACCAGGAGCGTATTGCGCTCCGGACGGATCAGCTCCTCGGCGTCACGTAAATGCTTCAACTCGCCATCGCTGTTCTGAAACCTGTAATATAATATATATTATATTAATCATATTAATATGGAGTTAATATGTTGCGAGCGGGGGGTGGGATAGGTTCCCACGGCACACCTGACGATCTCTCGCAGCACACGTATACCAAATATTAAGTCATTTGGTTTTTTATCTCCCGCAAAATGTGGTGTCCGGTAACTAAGCCGGGCTCTGTGTAAGATGTACTGGGCGCCAGGCAATGATGTGGAATTTCACATCATTAAAAAACAAAAAAAGAGGTGAAAATGTCAGAAAGAACTTGGAGACCAAATTAAAGAAGGGAACACTGGATTATAGGATTGATTTTCCTGAGGTGGACGAGGACCAGAAACTTGTCGTGGAGGAGATTCTTGATGGGTGGACGGATTTGTCATTTGTGGTTCAATGAAGATCAAAGTGAGAATCTCGATCTGGGACAGACAGATAAGTACGTGAAAGAGTAAAGAATGACGATGAGGTGGCTCGGGCCCAATTAGCTGTGGATTTTCTCCTTGGTGATTTGTCACGTTCATAATCCATGAGAATAAATGCATTTTATGAGAGAATTGGTTGAAGGCCTCTGCGAGAAATAGTTCCTGAAAATTTCATGGGAAAAGTCGCAATTTTTGACAGGAGCTATGACGAAAAATGAGAATAAAATCACTTATTTCGGTCACAACTGTTTTTTTTTTTTCAGTATCAATGGAAAAAAGGGGGCAAAAATGGGCCTCATTTTCAGCGTCTTAAATGAGCATATCTTCGTCAACGTTCAACCAATAAACATCGCTTTGGTCTTATTTTAAAGCTGTTTTCAAGCCCTTTCCAACAGTGTTTAACTTGTGCTTGTTATAAACCCTGTATAGGCTTTCACAACTCATCAACCTGCAAATAAAGTCAACTCTGAATCCAATATTATAAATGTGTTCTGTGAGGGGGGAAAAATTCGCAAGTAGCCGGATAAGGTAGATAAATAAATAGTTCTTGGATCGATTGCACACACGTGCAGTAATATTTTGGCACCTGAAATGTAAAATTTCAAATTATTTTGTATTATTTGTGCATGAGCCCTGAATTCTCATGAATGATTCCTCCATGTTGTTTCTTTGCAGGAGTAGTGACATCATTTAAACAGAAATGATGCTTAAAAAAAGACATCCTGAGGGAAAAAGTAATGACTTTTCATGGAATTTAGTCATTTAAAAGAGATTTTTAATAATTCATTCAGAAAAGAGACAGAGATATTTGTGCCATATAGGGTAAAATAAAAGTCTTGGGCTAGATTGTGGGTTGGCTTGAACGTGGTGGAGGATATAATCGTTAGCAATTCTTTAATTAAAAAATGAAAATGGTCCAAAAAAACAGCAGTGTATAAATCGTGTTTAAAGTATTTATAGACATTTCTCTTGAATCATTCAGACGCCATTTTGTGTCTTGTCTGTGGAAATAAGCTGAGGTTAATACTGATCTCTAGCTAACTTTTAAACCCAAAGAACAAAACTTACTCTTCTAAAAACGCCTGGAATAACTTCTGGCACTTCTCGGCTAATTCATCCTTCATCATTTGTCCAGCGTTTTCCACCGCAGGCTCCGCAATGTCCATTTTTACAGCAGGATAGTTATTACAAAGTTATAACCAGGTGAACGTTCTGCCTTCCTTCTTTGGCCCTCAGCGCCGAACACAATGCTGCACGAGCTCACAAGGAAAAAGAGAGATTTTCGCGCCAAAGCCCGTCACCACGTGGGTATTTTCGCGCCACTCGCAGCCAACCAGCTCGCTGCGTTACACTTCCCCGGTCTGTGATTGGACAACAGGGACATCTCTGCGTTGCCATGTGGAAGTGACGTCACGTTGAGTTTTCGAGCCTGGGAGAGAAAACATGGCTGATCTTCAGAAAAAAACCCACAGCAACAACAATAATAATAAGATCATATTTTTGTTGTTGTTGTTGGGTTGTTTTTTTTTTTTTATAAAATATGTTTTGTGTCCAAGTTTGGAATATTTTTACATTTATTTATTATTATTTGTTTTATTTTTACGTTTGTTAAAAAATAAATTGTGTCCCCCTTTTGATAATAGTTCACAATAAATTTAATTGTGTTTAAATGTAATAAATTTAACGGTCCTTTACATATGACACAAATATTTCCTAAGGTATCCATAAACAATAAGAAAAAAATTAATTCATATTTTACTTAAATTAAATGCCGAATTGGGGCTCATATTTCACCAGAAGACTTTTTTTTTTTTATATGTATTTCCAGAATAAAAGTCCGTATGGCTAGTCAGCTCAGAGAGTGGAACAGGGCACAATTTTACACAGTTTTAAATTTTGTTATGTCAATAAAACAAATCTTAGGTATTAAAGTTAAAGTATGATTAAATAATGATCTTATGGCCTCATTTTACAAATTTGTGCCGAAGGTTCTTCCATTTTCCGTGCTACGTGAAAAGAATGCATATTGTTCACAGGGCTATGTTTTGGTCTATCAGTAGCAGTATAGCTTTACATCACAAACAATTACCCGTTAGACATTAGATATTTCTACTATAGTTGTCGTAACACCGGTATAATTATCGTATTAATCCCCTGTGATGCTTCCCTTTGTTGCTTCGCACATCAGTTGACCATATAGAAAGAAAATTCGTTAACGCTATTAATGATATTTCGGCTTTAATTTACGATCACTCAATATTGATATAAATTTAACGATTCTAAATATGCTGAATATGCAAATATTGCATGAAACCCTTCAGCAGGTGCTGAGCAATCATTTAGTTTTAATGAAGGCCAAGTCATAACATGCATTTCAGTATGAGAAATGTTGTACTCAACATTGTGGATATAAAGCGAAACATACAGGTCATTGTTCCACTGCTTAATATAAATGTAAAAAAAGCAAACAACAACAACAACAACAACAACAAAAAAACCAAACTAACGGTTTAAATTAAAATAGCATATGGTGCTAGGACCTTTAACCTAAATTAACATTTCACAGAGGCTGAGATAAACATTAATGAATTAGTTCAAATGTATTTATGCAATCTGTAATAGAATTGGTTGTGCACTCAGTCATTCTGGAACTTACGCAAGACAATGTGAGATTACTTGTGAGAAAACTTTTTGCAACAGCGTCTTGGATTTGCTCTCAAGTCCAGTCGCACATGAGACCAGAAGATGGTGCACCATAACCTGTTATAACAGATTTACCACCTAATCTTCCTCTAGTTCAGACTGCAGGGGTCACCACTGAGAGATCCAGTCAGATACAGGCAAGGCATGGAAACAAAGGCCTATTGATCTTCTTATCGTTAACTGGTGAAAAAGTATCTAAAAAAAAATCTGTTCCTGATTTTTTTCTCATTTTCCACTCAGAAGAAAACAAGATGGCCGCTCTAGTCCCTGGTTTTCCAATGAGAGTCCTCAGACCTTCAGGGGTTGACACTCACGTGTCTTTTGCCAGATCACAGAATACACTGTTGAAAAAAATTACATTACATTACCGTCATTTGGCAGAAGCCCTTATCAAGAGCAACTTACATTTATCTCATTTATACAACTTAGCAGGTTAGCGCCTTGCTCAAGGGCCCAGCATTGGCAGCTTGGCGTTGCTTGGATTTTTACTCCCGACCTTCCAATCAGTAGTCCAACGTCTTAACCCCTGAACTACCACTGCCCGCAATAAAACAATGTCTGTAAGGTAAGAAAAGACATCCATAAGAGATTCAAGATTCAAGTTTCAAGATTCAGAGGGTTTATTGTCATATGTAGAGTAGAAAAACATGTTTCCCTGCACAATGAAATACTTTCTTTGCTGTCCACAGAATACCAGTAAGAATGTTAAAAGGTAATAATAAAACACAGTAGGCTATTTCCAGATATCTACAAGATAATAAAACACAGTAGGCTATAAGAGGGGTTAATCCATATGTTATATAGTTGAAAAAATAATATCGCACCTATTGGGTCAAGTTGAATCCTTTCAAATGAACACAGGGACTATTCCTAGCACATCTCAAACACCATTATAGATAACAATTGTTCCTCAGATCGCTCTTGAGTCCCCACACTCAGCAGATCAGGGCATTAAAAAGCAATGTGAGATCTTGTCAGATCCTGGTGTTTTCGTTGAACGAACATATTGTTGAGTCTTACCGGTTCGAGTTATCTGATCGGATTTGCTCGCGTATCGTTATCGGAATCTGGAGCCAGATGATATTCAGGTATGTCAGGTAGTTTACCAGTAGAATGCAGTAGGGTTCAGGAAGCGATGGTACCTAGTGAAAAAACCAAGCCAGTCAAACCGATATGTCAAGATAAACCATATTCATTAACACTGACGTGTGTTGGTTGCCCAAGGTTACTTATCCAACAAACATCCACTCATTGTTCATTATACATATGAAACATGGAGCCACAAATCGACATTTTCTCAATACTATTCAAATAAGACGTGCAGGAATGCGCCTGTGGTGATTTCTTGGACCAGTTGGTGCGTCTGGTCAGATGTTTCTTCAGTTCCGCACTCATAACTTTAGTTTCTCCCTGCTGCTTGATGTGCAAAAATAAAAGCACCATAGTTTCACCTTATCCTGTAATATACATACATCCTCTCCTCATTAAAGGTGTATAGAGATCACGTGAAGGAAAATAAAGCTTGGGAGAAAGGCGCAAAGCTCTTTGGTGCCTCTTGGGATTGTATGTAGCTAGTGAAGTTAGCTTTCTTTGCTAATCTAATCAGGCAACAAAGCCAAACCCATAACATGCAACCTAAACAACCACTGTTCACACTGATTAGCTATTTGTCATTATTTAATTTTCTGTTTAACTAGCTAGCTTTGGGGCGGCACGCTGGTGCAGTTGCTTTGCCCTGTCGCTTCACAGAAAGAAGTTCCTGAGTCTGAACCTACTAGCCGACTCTCTTTGCGTAGTTTGGATGTTCTCCACATACATGCCTGGGTGGGTTTCCTCTGGGTGCTCTGGTTTCTTCCCACAGTCCAAAGACATTCAGGTCAACTGTCAACTGTCTAGGTCAACGATCTGCTCTAAATTGCTTACAGATACGAATGTGAGTCTGAATGGTTGTTTGTCTCTGTGCGTTAGCCTTGTGATAGATTGGAGACCTGCCCAGGGTGTACCCCGCCTCTCGCCCCAAGTCAGCTGGGATTGGCTCCAGCGTTCCCATGAGCCTTAATGGATAAGCAGCATGCATAATGGATGGATGCAAGGCTGGATAGATGCATAGTTAGCTTTAGGAGATATACCTGGCTACTGTTGTTTCTCATCAGAATTAAACACACTGGACAGCCCACGCCCTGAAGAAACAAACTTAGCAAAAGTGGAGCAAGCAGCTTGTTGCTTGCTAGTATGAATGTAGGGTGACTGTGGATAATGTTAGTTTATAGTATCATGGTCAGTAGAACCATTTAAATTCATTAGAAGATAAATAGTAAGTGCAGGAGTGGTATTCCTTGTACACAGCTGTAGTTTCTGCTATAAATAAATCACGCATGTTTACAGTGTAAGTGTGGTTATGTATGCTAACATGTGTGTCAGACTCGAGTGTCTGAGTATCGTGTGGTTTATGTTTTGGGGGGGGGGGTTGCAGTAGACTGGTTTTGGGTTTTGTGTGGTTTCCTCAACAGAAGTATGAAGCGCACCGGATGGCGCCAATTTTTGAATTTGAAGCAACAACAGCTTCATGTGTGAAAGGGTGGAGTAACATGTTTTGACGAGAGTCAGACTGCTCCACTTATGACATACAGAGCTACCATATTTAAATCAAAATACAATTTTTTTTATCACTCACTTCTGTTTTTGTGTTTGGTTGGCATGTTTTTGCATTATGGTGGAAGGAATGAAAAAATACTTGAGTAGCCGTACGTTGTTATCATACTTGGGCATTATCTTGAAATATTTGTACTTTGTACTTAGGTAATTTTTTTTTTTTTTTTTATATTTTCACTCTTCTTTAAATAAATTGTCCAAAAAAACCCCTCAGACACTTCTTACTCTTAATAATTTAAACGTCAACATTCAAAGTATTTCCATAAAAGAATCTCAATAGCCACAAGATTTGTCTTTTTTGTCAAATGTCTCTTTTGCTAAAGGTACCGATGCATACAGGAAATGTTTCTTTTTTGCCTCATACCTTAAACTTAAATTAAATAAATTAATAAATAAATAAATAAACTGTAATTGAAATTGAATAAGTATGTTGCACCGAGATAACTTAGTTATCTAGTTATCTTTGGTAAATTTAATAAGTCTAGTTACATTAGCTTGCTAGTTACATTTTGTAAATTAGCATGCTAAATTTGTAAATGTTTAGGTATTGTAAACTAGTATGTTCATTTAGATGGTTGATTAAACTTTTTTTAATTATCCTGTTCAATTAGCTAGCTAGTTACATTTTGTAAATTAGTTTGTTAAATGATTTAGCTAGCTAACACTTAATAAATTTGAAGATTTAAATGATCTTGCCGGTTCATTTATTTTCGGTTGATAACGAGCCTTATTAGTGGATTCATTCCTAAAGTATTATTAGTCATCAGCTAACCAGCAAGCCAAAAAATAAATAAAAAATCTAACAACTGATCGCTATTGCTTATTGACCTAGCTCTCACTAGCATGGTGAACTTGCGGTCGGTTCTTTTCATCGGTCGAAAATATTTACTTTTTTCTCTTGTATGCATGATCATGTTTAAGTGTAGATACCTTTAACTTGCACACAAGCACATTTTTTGGCACTGCACTCCTACGTTAGTTGATCTTCTCGTTAAGATTTTTGACACAGTGCCCATGTTGTACTTAAACACGGTTTCTCTGTACGTTTTCCCACTTATTCTAATAATTCTAGTGTACCTTTTACAATTATTTATCTAAACAGGTCTTCTCTCAGTTTAAGGAAAGTTAACTGCTTTTATTTTACAAGCGTAAGCTTGCAAATAGATACATATTTATATATGAGAACATAATACACAGGCTCACACATGCACACGGTAGCTGAATCACCACACACACACACACACACACACACACACACACACACACACACACACACGATACAGGTAGAAGGGGTACA
>JAQLOM010000035.1:27085250-27098867 GCA_030068315.1 Chrysichthys thysi | reverse complement strand
TCTCGGCTGGAGATCGCGGCTCTGCCTGACGCTATTTGCCTCCCTCTATTTCTCCCTCACCCTCTTCTCTCTCTCTCGCTTTCAGTCTTTCTCCCTTTCCTTCATACCTGTTCGTTCTTTCTTTCATGATATCTCCCCGTCGTCTATCCTCCTTCTTCTGTCTTTCTCTCCCGGACAAAACTTCACATTCAGCCACACAGAGCTTCGCCAATCTGTTATACTTCACCCGGTTCTCCGTGACGGCTGATTAATTTTTAATTTTTTATTTTATTTTCTCATTTAATCTGATACAACGAAGTTCTTTATCGACGCGTGACAATGTTTCCGGCGAAAAGCGGCCTGTCAGTGAGTTTCTTCAGTGTTCGGGTTTCTGTCCGTCACAATGTCCCGTTCCCGACATGAAGTTCGGGCGGTTCGGTAACGCTCGTCGCGAGTGCGGGGTTTTAACGATGTCTGTGTCCCACTGTATAGCTCATGCAGTCACCAGCAGCAAAGGTTCATGGGACGTCTAAGGGAGCACGCCGGTTTCATCGCCGCTCGTAATTCATTCGAAAATTTGCCCTTTAAAGGGGCTCCTCGGTTGCGCTATTACTTTATTGTCTGCTGGAGTTGCCGTGAGCATGTGTTAGCATTAGACATGCTCCTGTGAGTAACGCGGCCCGCTGGTACCGTCGACAGCGCAGACATCGCTTCTGGGGGCTTTTAAACTATACGCAGTCGCAGCAGCAGAAAAATAAATAAATAAATAAAAACACTTTGTTTTTAACACAGCGTTAAGGAGTAAAACCCTCAGTGTGGCACTGATCCAAGAATATAAGCAGCGATGGGCAATAAATAGGTGTCACGAAACTCGTGGAATTGATCGTTTTCCTCCAACAACACGTCCTGAATTGTTTTTTTTCCCTCTTGGATCTTTGGATCTCCGGTAAACCCTTTATAGATACTTTTAATTGTTGTGGAACGTCCGTGAAACATGCTAGTTTCTGTTCTCGCGCAGGTTACGGGAGCTATATGAGGTTGCTCCAATAGTGGCCTGTCGTTCTTTTTCTTCCTCGAAGGAAAAATGAATGGGATGTCTGTGTTCATCTGTGCCGTAAGTAGCGCCACACTCTGGGACTACACTACCCATCGGCCCCTGCACGTCACGTGGACTGGTCGCGTGCCTCCTAGCACCCGAGCACCACCACTCTGGATGTTTTGTTCTTGTCTTTTGCGTTTTGGACTTTGCTCAGCACTCGTAGAGTGGTCACGAACGCTTCTGAACACGAACAAAAATCGGTTCCCGAGCAAAACATTCGCCTAAATTCTGCAGCCGGTCACGACCGCGCAATCGGACGCCAGACAAATGCGGCCCTGGCCATTTCCCCCTTACGACTTCGTACGCGCCAGTGTTTTCCCCGTTTTCTGTTGTTTCTGTTAGTTGCGAATGGTAAACGGTCCATGTTTCCCCTGAGTGATGTTCGTAAGCTGGGGTTTCTCCTCTCACGATAGTCGTTACGAAGCGCTCGTTTTTCAAAAAAAGTAGCCTTTGGATTTGCTCATCATGTGGTATCATGTGACGTAAATGCGAAGAATGCGTGTCCATTTTAATTTAGTAAAATCACTGCTTTCTCGAATCTTCGAAACCCCTCCCCCACACCTGTCGCTGCACCTACGCGAGCGCAAAAACGCTTTTTTGCGATATCTGAGTGTTTTTTGGGTTTTTTTCCGATCACCTCCGACGCATGTTCACTCTGGATATTTTGTTCTTGTGTTTTGCGCTTTGGACTTTGCTTAGTACACGTACAGTCGAACCTCTGGTCACGAACGCTTCCGAGCACAAACGAAAATCGGTTCCCGAGCAAAAAAATTTGCCAAAATTTTGCACCTGGTCACGACCCCCTTCCGACTTCGTACACACCAGGGTTTTCCCGTTTTCTGTTGTTTGCGTAAACCTACCAAAGATGCACGTGTTCGGTCTCGCCTTGTAATCGGTCTCGGTCAGATGTGTGTTCGTTCGCTGTGACCTCTTTGTGCTGTATTTCCTGTGCTTTTACATTCATTCTGCAATGAACTCTGTTCTCCAAGCAAGTGAAGAGTGCTGACGTTGGTGAGAAAGTTGGTTGACTTTGAAGAAAACTGAAACCGAGGTGAAGACGGAAACGAGTGGAAAGTATGAGCGCGGCGTTTGTGTTGGCGATCGTGCTGCGGAGTACGAGGAGTCCAAGTCTGACGGAGAACGTCCCTCCACCGTGTACTTCACTGACCGCCTGACCCTCTCCTGTTTTGACGCACGTTTCTACCTCACGTTTTGGAATCTTCTGAGTGCTGAGTCTAAAAGTGACCTCTGTTCTGCATTTCCAAGGTCTCCCTACCTTCCATGGCACGGTCCTGGAAGGAATGGGGACGTGTTGGAACGAGCGTTTGGATCTAAATCTGTGCCTTGCGTTGATCTTCTTTGATTTTTACGTTTGCCATTTATTTCTGAAATTGTTTTTTGTTTTTTTGCAATAATTACATGCCTGTGCTCCAACAAAGCTGATTCAGATGATGCAGAATGAACTCTGACTTGGGGGCGGGGTCATGCATGTAGTGATGTCACTACATAAGCTCCGTTCTTGAGTCCAGTCCTGCCACATAGCATCCTAAAGCCTTTAGACGCAGGACGTATATTCTACCTGAAGCAGCGACAATACAACTCAAGACTCTGGCTAGTTAACTAGCTAAACGGTGTCCGGTAGTTTCTTAACTGGCTTTCAGACATGTTGACATATTGAGTGAGTGTTACAGAGCGCAGATGTCCCTAACGTGCTGTGATGTTGTTCTCGTGACGTTGCAGGCCAGCACAATGATTCCCGCATGAATTTAGCCATCGCTCTGACGGCGGCTCGCTACGGCGCCGCTATCGCTAACTACACAGAGGTGACACAGCTGCTGAAGGTTACAGACCCGGTCACGGGCGGAGAGAAAGTGTGTGGAGCGCGCTGCCGTGACGTGATCACAGGTACGGACACGCCCAGATGGACATGCATGTCGTTAGGATACCCAATTAATTCTGATGCAGTGTCTGTGATGCGTGTTATACTTTAATAATTTATTAGATATTTAATTAATAGAGATGAAATTTAGTGTTTTGAAGAATTAATAATGCAAGTTAAAGCATAAAGAAGAACGAAGGTTAAATTAAAGAAGCAGTTTGTCATTTTTAATGCCCTCTGCTGCCTGTGAGGTGAACTACAAAAGAAAAAAAAAGAAAGAAAGAAAGAATAAAAAAAAAATGTTTTTGTTTTTGGACAAATCTTCTTTCTTTGCCATGCACACACACACCCACTTTATTCAACAGTACACACGTGGTCGGTGGTTTTGTTTTATTTTATTTTTAAGAATAAAGAATTAGGGATCATGAGTTCTGCTGTGGGGGCGGAGCTAATTTCTGATCTGGAAATCTACCAATAAAGATCTGAAGCTAGTCCGATGTTTTGTAAAGCGATATCGTGATATGAAACGTACCTTTTAAAGGTATATGAGTCTAATGAGGCACTTTGAAAGTTGCAGACTGCTCCTTTAATGCTAAATATAAAATGCAGAAATCATTAGCAGTAAACGTTGGTCATTTATCACTTTAAAATAATCAACTAAAATCATTGGGGGGTTTTTTCCTCATTCGTTTTTGACTAGCTTTCAGTATTTGCCAAATTTTATAGGCATGTATTTTTTTTTACCTATTGGATTTTTATACTGTTTTTATAAACTTTTTATTATATATTTTTATATCTTTATCCTGCTGTTATTTTCTTCATTTTGTCCCTGCTCGTATTTATTCACTTAAACGTGTTTATTTATTATTAAAAAATACATTTTTATTGCTTTTTATTGCGAAGCACTTAGAGCTACTTTTTAAATGTTAATAAAAAAAATTTTTTAATAATAATAATAATAACAGTACAAATATTAACAATAATAACAATAACAACAGTAATAATTAAGTAATAATAACAATAATATTAACAAAAAATAGTAATGATACTACTAATAATAATAACAATAAAAAATAACGATATTTTGATATTACAATGATAATAACAATACTAATTAATAACATCAACAATATAATAACAGTATTAATAATAAATTGTTATCATTATAATTACAGTGATGGAAATAATAATAATATAATATAATATTTTTGTTATTATTATTATTATTATTATTATCACAATGATAATAATAATGACAACAATAATATCAACAATAACAATAAGATAATAATAATAATGAGAAGAAGAAGAAGAAGAAATTATTATTATTATTATTATTATTATTATTATTATTATTATTATTATTATTATTGTCTGAGAGACGTGTCTCTCTCTTTCACTACACCCCCTCCCTCTCCTCCCGTCGTCCTGTTGTTCCCTCTCTCTGTGCCACCGGTTCCACTGAAGCTCACACTGCGGCTCAGTTTAATGCCAGAGATTTCAGGTTGCCGGTGTTTCCCCCCAGGACTCCCCCTTCATTTTCTGCTTCTCTCCGATTACAGGCCGGGAGTTTAACGTGCGTGCCAAGTGCGTCATCAATGCCACGGGCCCCTTCACCGACTCACTGCGCAAAATGGACAGCGAGAAAACACCCAACATCTGCCAGCCGAGCGCCGGCGTGCACATCGTCATCCCCGGATACTACAGGTCAGACCGGCCAGTCACGCTCGGGGGTCATTTCTCAAAGCAGCAAACACAGAGACGCATATTAACAGATAAAGAAATTCTGTTTATGGTAGTGAATCATCATGGTAGCAAATTCATCATTATACGCCTCAATCAATCAGTCAATCAGTTGGCCAGGAAAATAATGCCAAAAACGGATCAATTTGGACACGTCGTAAACAATCAGCAGCCGGATTTGATGAAGGATCATGTGATTTATGGTACAGATGAAGGCTGGGCTTCCTTTAGGTCAGGTTTTTCTACCGAAGCAAGTTATATGCTTAAATAAATCCTCTGATAAATTGATTTATTGTTTTTCTTTTACAAAAAAAACAGCAGCAAAACGAAACCGAGTAGTATTTGAACAAATAACGATTCGAACACATTGCACACTGAACAAATTACACCTGGATGTATATGCGCGCTGATGCGCGTAGTTCCTCATCCGTTAAAAGACGTATTAAGAAAAAGCATTAGTCGCGTAGTAATCACCCAGTGTCTGTTGGGTTATTTAAGTGGTTAATTTGATATGTTTTATGCACTATGTGTTATTTATTCATTTTAGATTCATTTATAAAATGAAATTTTTTATACATTTTTAACAATCGGCGGTTTTGTTCTGAACATCTTGCAGCCCGGACAACATGGGGCTCCTGGATCCCGCCACCAGCGACGGGCGTGTCATCTTCTTCCTGCCCTGGGAGAAAATGACCATCGCCGGGACAACAGACACGCCCACCAGCGTGACGGCCCACCCCATCCCCATGGAGGAGGACATTAACTTCATCCTGAGCGAGGTCCGAAACTACCTCAGCCCTGACGTGGAAGGTACGCACCACTCTGCACCGTGCCACGCCCACGCCACGCCCCCTGACTGGGCAGGTCCTGAAATATTAGCATTTTAATAAGCATTGTAAATGATTAAAAAGCCAAAACTGGGCTTTGTGTGGTTCAGGTGAACGTAGTGTTGGATTCGGAATTATTGGCACCCTGGGTTAAAAAAAAAAAGTTATGAAAAATATATACCGGTATGTATTTTTAAAGCATGCTTCCAGACCTTTCCAAAAAGCACCGAACAACGCAAGCATCTATTTTTTTTTATTATTATTATTATTTTTTTTTTTTTAGTTTTTTATCTACTGACCAATCAGATTCCAGCTCAGGGCCCCATGTGACAAAACATGCTTGAAAAACAAAACGAAAACAAAAACTGACCCTTGTCAGTGAGCAAATATGAGGAGATTTATGATTTATCTCTCACTGAATGTTTTTGCCGGGATTCCCACATTGCACCGTCCTTGGTGTCGCGTCACATCCTTCGTTCAGCTTAACCGAGAGATCAGTTTATCAGTCAGCTTCATAATTAAAAAATATATATATTTTAAAAATAGCCAGGATGTCGCTTTGTATGTGTTGTAATGACGTTTCTTTGATGCTTTCTCACACTCGGATCACTCCTAGGGTCAACAGTGTAATGTTTTCCTAAGCGGCACACGCATAGCAAACGTTTGGCTCTTCCAGACTATAAACATCGATCATGGCACGGCGGAAACGACTCTTACGACCGTGACATTAGCGCACATTTCACCCCGAGCCTCCCTGGCACCCTGCTGTCCCCCCGTGTGCCCCGCGTGTATCCTCCGGGAGCTTCGGGGCGGTGCTGCAGACAGACAGGAAGGCTTGCGAGCGAGTAAACGGACTCTTTATGGTAACAGCTGACTGCCCTGGATCCTCATCAGAGAGCAGAGAGCAGAGCTATTGATTTCCCGGAGCAGCCCTCTTAATTGGACAGAGTGCCACGGCTGATTGTTGCACTGATTGAGCCGACAGAAGTAGACGTCTTCTTGAATCAGGAGCGGATTAGGTAGATTAGCGGCGCTGCGTCCTGTCGGGGTTAAGCGCCTCGTTAGCCGGTCCCCGCCCCTGCTCGTGCACTCACACAGGGACTGTGGACGGAAAGTGAGCTGCGGCGGATTCGCATTCTGGAACGAGCGCTCAGAGGGAGACGTGGACGTGTGAAGAAAGCGTCCTGACGGAGGGATCGGGGCAGTGGACGAGCGGATGGATGGCGGAGACCTTGCCTGTGGTTGTGGACAGCTTCAGGGGGGATAAACAGTAGCGGACGAGTCCGTCAAATCAGAGGACGGGAAGAAAAAAAAGTCCCTTTGTTTGGATGTTTTTCTTCACAAGACACAGTCTCAGTGATCTCTTGTTTTCTTTCTAATCTCTAAAACATTTGATTAAATTTCACCTGATGATAATAATAATAATAATAATAATAATTCAGGATACGCATGTACATCTGGAAGAGACGCTGGTGGAAAGAATTGGTTTTTTCTTCTGCATGGAATGATTTTTTAACTGGGAAATATTACGAATAGTAAGAAAGTACTAGAGTGTTAAGTGAGGAATAAACCCCCCGCGGGTCACGCGGTTAGGGGAAACTCATCAACATCATGAAGCAGGGTTACAGTTCTGGCACTCCAAAGGTCGTTATGTTATTTCGCAACAGCTCGACATCCTGGAGGGTTTTATTCCTCTCACGCCAAACACCGATTGGCACGTTTCCCTTAATTAAAGAATAACCCGTCGGAATTTTTATCCATTTAGAGTTACACCTAACGTTCCACAAAGCAAGGTATTCCTGAGTAACTTCCGGAGACTCCTCCTGTAAATGTGAATAATGTTAATGAACACTTCCCTGAATCGATACATAAACACGTCTTTTAATCTTTTTCACGTGGACCTTCATCGCTGGACCAATCAGATTCGACTGTGAGATTACGCAAAAAAACACAATGTAGTCTACAAATATAAACATCGGGATGTATCAAAAATCGGTTTATAATTGCCGGAATCAAGACTCGTGTCTGTGTGTGTGTGTGTGTGTGTGTGTGTGTGTGTGTGTGTGTGTGTGTGTGTGTGCGCGCGAGTGTGGCTGTTATTACCTCCTTGTGCCTGCTGTCTGCTCAGCTGCCCAGCCTTGTCATAAATGTTTCAGAGATGCCCTTTGATAATGAGGCTGCCGTCTTTCTTTCTTTCTTTCTTTCTTTTTTTTGCACCCATTCAGAAATATCAGCCTGCACATTACAGTGGCAGGTGCGTTCTCGATCGAAATGCGACTCGGTTTTAATAATTAATGCCGGAGATGTCACCGCAGTAGGGAGATTGATTCACGGCTCGTCGATGGAACTCAAAATCAACAAACCACGGGGTAAAGCGTCGGCGTCGGAGCGCAGCGCTTGGGTTTGTCATATACGTCCACTTTGTATGGTTTTAGCACTTATGACCGTGGGTTCAGGACAAGAGCTCACATTACAACACGGTGGATGTTGCAAACTCCCAAAATTCACAGTTCGATACTCATAATTCTTAGTTGAAGTGGTTTTGTGTTCCCAGTTGGGAAGTGGGAATAAAGGGTTATTCTTGTACAGTGTGAATACAGCACCAGTTTGTAACCAGTAACTTCTGCCTTTAATAAGTATTCACTGTTTGCGAAAGGTGCTTGGACCCCTGCAGATCGCTGCACTTATTTATTTATTTATTTATTTATGCATGTATGTCATTTTCAGGTTGTATTTTACACACTGAGATTTTTAACTCCATATTTATTCACTCAACACCAACGAGGGATGCACAACAGGAGATGGGAATAACGTGGAGTCTGGATAACAGAATGTGGGAATAGTCGAAGGTGGGAACAACAGAAGGTGGAAATAATGGAAGGCGGGAATAATGAAAGGTGTAGGAGTAACAAAATTTTGAATAATGGAAGTATGGGAATAATGGAAAAATGGGAATAATGGATGGTAGGAATCATGGAAAATTGGGGGGGGGAATCATGAAAAAGGGGAATAATGAACAGTGGGAATAATGGAAGGTGGGAGTACCAAAAAATTTGAATAATGGAAGGATGGGAATCACAGAAGGTGGAAATAATGGGAAATGGGAATAACGGATGGTAGGAATTATGGAAAATGGGAATAACAGAAAGTGGGAGTAATGGAATGTGATAATAATGGAAAATGGGAATAAGGGATGGTGGGAATCATGGAAAATGGGAATAACAGAAGGTGGGAACAATGGAAGGTGGGAGTACCAAAAGATTTGAATAATGGAAGGATGGGAATCACAGAAGGTGGAAATAATGGGAAATGGGAATAACGGATGGTAGGAATTATGGAAAATGGGAATAACAGAAAGTGGGAGTAATGGAAGGTGATAATAATGGAAAATGGAAATAAAGGAAGGCGGGAATCAAGAAATGGGAATAATAGAAGGCGGCAATAACGGAAGGTGGGAATGCAACTTGAATGTAGCACCATGTTGGGGCAAATAACTTCTGCCTTTATTCACCATTTTTCTGAAAGTTCTTGGACCCCACCGAGCACCACTTGCAGCTATTATCATCAATATTATTGTTATGTCCATTTTTCCGGCATGAATGTTACACAATCTCCATATTTCCTCACTTAATGCCAGCAAAGGGGACGGTGCGTTATGTGTACACTCGGGGGCGTGTCTCTGTCCCAGTGAATGATTGACTAGTTGTCTTCTATGCAGTAATATATGAATAATGGATTGTTTTCCTTCTAAACTTCTTCTCCATTTGTTGATGTTACAGTCACTTTGTCGTCGTGTTCGTCCGAATGGAAGTGTCGCGCATGAGCTGCGTCAGAATGTAACCAAACCCCAGACGTGAAGTGCTGGAATCAGTGTCCTCATATCTGTGACATTTGTGTGTGTGTGTGTTCTCTGTCGTCTCAGTGCGGAGAGGAGATGTCCTGGCAGCCTGGAGCGGCATCCGTCCACTGGTCACTGACCCCAACTCCAAAGACACCCAGTCCATCTGCCGCAACCACGTCGTCAACATCAGCGAGAGCGGCCTGGTCACCATCGCAGGTCAGTGCAGCCGCAAACAATCGGCTCTTTGTTAGGCGCCCGAGGAAGTCGGTCCCGTTACGTGTCTGTGAGCGGGTCTGGGGTAGAATGTGCAGTGTGTCTGTGTCAGCGTCGCCTTCCTTTTCATTGCCGTCGTCAGAAGTGACGCACAAGCGTCATTCGCTTAGCTCTGTGCTCTATCAACTCGCATTCATCTCGTAGAAAAGAATGTTCTTGACGAGTTCTTGAAGGGGATGTTTCAAACACAAAAACAAAAACAAAAAAGGCACTGGTTTGTTACAAGCAAGCATTTTATTTTATTTTATTTTATTTTATTTATTTATTTTATTTAATTTTTTTGCGGGGGGATTGTTAGAAATGTAATGATAATATGCTGTAATAAGCAGTTTTTCATTTTTTGAAAGCTCTACTGTGTTGCACGGTGCTAGATAGGGACTGTAAGTGTTCGTCTGGTGGGAAAACCCACCGGGGCGAGGGAAAAAAAAGCGTTTAAGGGTAAATCTTGAAAAATCTGAAGATATTTTGATGATGAAATCAGTGACAAAGGTTCTAGCAGCTCTGTTGGACCCAGTGGGTCATCATTTTCCATGGTATGAATGAATAGTCGGCGACGGGTCGGTGTGATGACGCTGCTTCTTCTGTGCTTCAAGGTGGCAAGTGGACCACCTACCGCTCCATGGCTGAGGAGACCCTGGACGCTGCAGTAAAGGCGCACAAGCTCCACGCCGGACTGAGCAGAACCGTGGGTCTGATGCTGGATGGAGGGAAGGACTGGACCCCGACCCTCTACATCAGACTGGTCCAGGACTACGGTCTGGAGAACGAGGTCCGCTTTCAGAACCCAGACAAAACAATCACCCAAGTCATCGTTAGCTTTTGATTTAAGGCCAGTGTGTATAAGACTGCACGAAACCTACATAAACCCTTCATGACACCTGGCATAAACCTATATAAAGATTTATTAATGCTTTTAAGTGTTCAGTATTTATTACAGGTTTTTACAGCATAGCGCTGGTGACTTCTTGCTCCTGATTGGTCAGAAGGCGTCGATTTATTTCCTAGAACAGAAGCTCGGACAGATCGCAGGTTTACATTAATGCACTTGTCCTAAAGCTGCGTTCCATTTGTACTCGGAACTCGGGAATCCCAAGTCGGAAATTTGAACTATCAGCCGGAGCTCCTCACCGGCCCCCCGAGTTAAAAATCCCAAATGGCGCCCCCTGGCCTGAACAGTAAGCGAAAGCTGCAGTTTTCTACAGTTTATTAAACTTCTTCGTGTTTGTGTCATGTAATCAGTCGTGCACACAGGACTGTCCAGGTTTTATCTGTGCTCATGTTGATACGGTGTTCTGATGCACTAAATACCATGTAATGCATTGTTTTCAGGTGGTGTTGCTAATTAATGGCTAGCGACTACGCGGTAGTGCGTGACCCTGGCTTCCCCACCGCGTCACATTTAAAGAAAAGCCATAAACGGAAGCTGAAATTCCAGTTTAAAACTTGAAGGTTATGTTTAATAGGGTGAGATCAGATTATTAGGGACAGATTTTTATTAGATTCTTGGTAAAACTCGATTCGCGGTAAAAGAAAAAAATTCCTAGGATTTCCTGAAGGCTTCCGTATTGGCGTTCCGACTTGTACAAATGAAACGCCATTGTAGTCAGGCGAGACATCATTCCCGGCTTCGAAATCCCACTTCCGCAAATGGAACACCGCATGATACTCTAGTGTTTCCATAGTAACGGCGCACCCACGGGGACTTGCGCAGCAAACAGCAAAGCGTGTGTAATCATTGCTGCTCGCGCGGAGAAGATTTACGGAAGGAGTCTCCAGCGTCAGCGTGTTGAACCCTTTTTCAGTAACAAGCTATAGTTTTGGGTTGGTCTTTTTTGGTCTGGTGAGGGAACGACTGTTTATACCTGCTCCTGTCTAGAACATGAGCGTGACGTTCCACATGGAATGTGGGAGTACCAACAAATTGGAATAATGGAAGGATGGAAATCACAGAAGGTGGAAATAATGGGAAATGGGAATATCGGATGGTAGGAACCGTGGAAAATGGTAATAAGAGCAGATGGAAATAATGAAAAATGGGAATAACGGATGGTAGGAATCATCGAAAATGAGAATCATAGAAGGTGGAAATAATGGGAATAACAGATGGTAGGAATTGTGGAAAATGGTAATACCAGAAGGTGGAAATAATGGAAAATGGGAATAACGGATGGTAGGAATCATCGAAAATGAGAATCATAGAAGGTGGAAATAATGGGAATATCGAACGGTAGGAACCGTGGAAAATGGGAATAAGAGCAGATGGAAATAATGGAAAATGGGAATAACGGATGGTAGGAATCGTGGAAAATGGGAATACCAGAAGGTGGGAGTAATGGGAAAAGGGAATAACGGATGCTAGAAATCATGGAAAATGGGAATACCAGAAGGTGGGAATGCAACGTGACTGCAGCACCATGTTGGGACAAATAACTTCTGCCTTTAATCATTATTCAACATTTTTGTGAAACTGCTTGAACCCCGCCGAGCATGACTTTCCACATCGTTAAACTTGGCTATAACTGGACAAAAAGTACATCATGTAGTTCTTTGTTAGAAGTGAAAAATCATAACCCTCGCCGTGGAGTAAAGGGAATAAAAAGCTTCAGGGTAGACATTGTAACTCCCGCTTCATCTCAACAGTCCGCAGCTTGTTGATTACTTTCCCATAACAGCTCGTGTTTTATTCCTTATCATTACATGCTATAGCACTTCTTACAGCTTTCTGCTAAGAAGAGACCAGAGTTTTAAGTTTGCTAGCTCAGAAGCAGGTGTCCCCGGAGAGAAAGATCCCAGTTACAGAGTTATTAGCCAGACAGCTTTCCCACAGAGTCACGGATCATGATGCGCACTTTAATTTCCGATTGTTTTATGACGCCATTACTGTAGAAAACAGACAGACGAAGCGAGGCGTCCTGTTCCTCTCTCTGAGTAGCTTGACTCCAGTTTGCCGTGGTCCCCCGTGGTTCAGGCGGGATAGAGCGGCCGGCATCGGCCTCGTTAGGAGCCGGGACGAGCTCAGCGGAGCCCTGGCCTCTACGACAGGCGCTGTTTTTGCGGCATATTTAAAAAGGTCAGCATGCAGATATTTCTGACAGCACTTGACCTTTGGTGGAAGGCTGACTTTGAATCGAAGTAAGCGCCGTGGTTTGTTTTGTTTTGCCTGTTTTGTTTTTTTGGTTTTTTTTCTTTCATTCTTTTTTGGGTTTTTTTGCCCAAACGTTTAACGAAGCACCGGACGTGTGTGAGAAACAGTCAGCTGATTCACCTGGACAAAGAGAAACAAAACAAAAACAAAAAACAGGTGGAGGGCAAACACCGAGGCGGAGGAGGATCCAACAGAGATGTGTCACTTTGGAGGATGTGTGGGAGCGACCACCGTCAGCTGACGCACACTCGCGTGTTCACAGGTCGCCCAGCACCTCGCGGCTACGTATGGAGGCAGGGCCTTGGAAGTGGCCAAGATGGCGCAGGTCACAGGAAAGAGATGGCCCATAGTGGGGAAACGGCTCGTGTCGGAGTTCCCCTACATCGAGAGCGAGGTACGTGGTTTTTTTTATTCTCCCTCTCGCTGGTTAAGGTGTGCCGGTCGTTAAAAAATAAATAAATGAATACCAAATTAACCTCGGCTGTCAGTCAGTCAGATGGTATTCCGCCATTACACCGGGTGGAGGACGAGAGTGATGAAATATCCTGAAGGAACGTTAAATAGAACCTTCACCACCTTTCTTAGGATTTTCGAGGCGTGATATGTGTGAGAAAACAGAAGAAGATGAAAGAAAGAAAGAAAAGAAAAGAAAAGAAGGTATAAAAGCTAAAAGAAGGAGAAAACATGAAAGAAAGAGAGAGAAGCAAAGAAAAGGTTCAAATAAATAAAGAAAAAAATACACTGTTAAAGAGGAATACAACTGTGTGTGTGTGTGTGTGTGTGTGTGTGTGTGTGTGTGTGTGTGTGTAGGTGATGTATGGGATTAAGGAG
>JAQLOM010000035.1:26992408-27017431 GCA_030068315.1 Chrysichthys thysi | reverse complement strand
CCCACTTCGTGTGGGGGGGTCAACACCTAATTGTATGGAGGTGGGGGGGGCAAGTAGAGACCCACTTCTTGTCAGGGGACAACATCCAGTTTTATGGGGTGGAAGCCAAGTAAAGACCCACTTTTTATGGGGACACAGGCCCAAGACATGACCAACATTTAATGGGGGTCAAGGCCAAGTCAGTACCCAGACCAATTGTTGGTAACCAGTGAAACCACAGTACAAACCAGAATTTAGTGGCTATAAACACTCAACATTCAGATCCAGAACCGGTCTCCACCTGTCGCTGCTTGTTCTCTCAGGTGTCTCGGCTACTGATCCTGGGTGGAGCGAGCGTGTGTTACCGCACTGAGGTGCTCAACAGCGCCCCTGTGCTGTGTGTACAGTCTCACTTGGGTCATCTGGAGATGGTGGCTCTCCTGCTCGAGTTTGGGGCTCCAGTGGATGGGGCATCCGAGAACAGCATGACGCCTCTGTGTTACGCCGCGGCCGCTGGACACCTGGGCATGGTTAACCTACTCTGCAGAAAGGGGGCGAAGGTCAGTCAGGATGTCTCATCTGCTCAATATTCAACTCTTATTTAGCATTATTAATCAAATGTGTCAGGATGAAATGGGTGCCCTAGTTTAAGCCTGTACAGCAACCCAAAAATAAAGTGCACATATTATTCCTTTAAGCGTTATAATAAGTGGTGTATTTCAGTGCGCTACTTTCGTTCTTTTCTCTAACGCAGCGTCTTTTAATGTTGTTCCTGTTCAGAGCGGTCTGTCCATGTGTTCAGAAAATATCATGAACAGTCTGTTTTTCATTATGTGTACTTTATGATGATGCCTTACGTCATTTTTATACACACCAAATTAGGAAATAAACACAGATGCCAGATCAAATAACTACTGGAAATGAGTAAATTTACCGGTATATGTAATTCTGACTAAACGTGCACACCAGGTGGATCACGTGGATAAGAGCGGACAGTGCGCGGCGGTTCACGCCGCTCTGAGAGGTCACAGTGAAATTCTGCAGTATCTGCTGGAACAGGACTGGAGCTCGGACCCAGCACAGCCTGAGCTGAGCCTCAAGAGCAGAGTAGTGCAGCAAGCCTTCATCGCGGCCTCCAGCATGGGACATGTACAGGTAACACACACACGTACTGGAGATGAAACTTTCTGAAATTCTTCCTAAATAATTAGGAACTTTTGAAGGAGTTCATTTCTATGAGGATCAGCAGTGTTGGTGTTCCTATCCCACCTTGCTGGAAAGCCGCTCATAACGCAGGTGTGGTGTTATGTAACGTATCTGGAAGTGTTTTGGTTTTGGCGCAATGTTCTCTTTTACCCAGTGTATTGGGACGTGTTTCAGTAATGACTCAAGGTATCTGGAACGGTTTTGGTTATGACGTAAGGTATTAAGAGAGTCTGGGTGGTGATGTAAAGTTTTGGAAAGGCTTTCAATCATGGCATTAGCTCTGAATAAATGGATAGCCTATTTGAAGGCGTTTTTCTGCAATGTTCAAATTCGAAATGAGGTCATTTTGTGCGTAAAATTGTAAAATTTCTCAGTTTAAACATTTATCTGTGTTCTGTTGTGAATAAAATATTGGCTCATGTGATTTGAAAGTCTTTTAGTTTTCGTTTTAGTCACATTTAAAGGATGTCCCATTACTTATTGTTATTACTAAATGTATCGGGGCGGGCTTTGGTGTTATAACAATATCTCGGAAGGAATTTTGCTAGTGAAGCTCTAGATATCTAGTATAAGGCCAAACTTTTGTGGACAACTGACCATCACACTTATTCGTGTGATAATCAATTTTCGGCCTTATATGTTATGCGTATGTTAATATATAGAGGGTTAGATTTAGGTCTGATTTGCACTTTGCGCTGTAGATTTCATGCTAAAAGTAAGCTCATTTTAGTTTCTTTATTCTTTATTTATTTATAAAGTGTATAGGGTGTCGTCAAAAAGGGGAGAAACAAATCATCAAAGTGGAAGATCGAATATAGAGAGCGGCAAAACAAAAGCGTTTATTTAGAGAAATTGCTCAATATGTTCTAGATTTTTCTCAGTGGGAAAATTCCTAAAACTAGGATTATTTGGATTCGTTCTCCTTTGCTCGGACACATCATGGTCTGGAAAAAAAAAAATAAATCTCCATTACGCCTATTTGTTAGCCAACCTTGTATTATATGCTCCTGGTGTAAAAACTGGGTTTTGTAACGTACATCCTCAGGTGCTGAAGACCTTGCTGGCTCTGAATAAGACCGAGCTCAGCGTGCAGATCGATGGCCATGACACTCTGTGGGGTGAGACAGGTGTGTGTTTATGTGATTACGTGGATGGCGGAGTAAAAATAACCCGGAATTATCACTCTAATAGAGAGATCTCTGTATAAGAGCAGTCCGACTCGTCTCCGTTGTGATGTTTTCAGCTCTGAGCGCTGCCGCTGGCCGGGGCAAGCTGGACGAGTGCGTGTTCCTGCTGGAACAGGGGGCCACGATAACGCAGCCTAACCGCAGGGGCGTGACGCCCGTTTACACCGCTGTGAAACACGGACACACACAGGTGGGGTCCTTGATCCATGGATTTAATCTCTCTGCGATCGTGACAGATTTCCAATGTAATGAGGTCTTTCACAGGTCATTTTTATTTTCATCAGCGGGGGCATGTAATTACAATTTAGATAGTAAAAAATAAAGTATGGTACAGTACAAACGCTTGGGTATTGTGTAGTGTACAGTAGATAACGGTAAAAGGTACAATATACTTTACTCCAGTATAAGTAAGTAGGTTGGGAGATGGTATACCACAGCGTTCTAGAGAGTAATATATTGGAAATGAGAGGCTCAGCTCTGGAGCGTGATGGGGAAAAAGTAAGTGCATTCCTGTGTTGGTTTTGTCCTCCCTAATTAGTGGTATGAATTTGCTGAAAATCCAAGAACGTTCTTTTTTTTTTTTCCCACGCAAAGAAACAAAACAAAGCCCTTTACCGTTTTTTGGGGGGTTTTTTGCAGGAAAATTTGACCTTCTCAGATCTTCACCAAACTCACACCGTGTATTTGGGAGGTCAAGACGAACACAGGACTGCGTTTAGTTTCGTCCCATCACACTCCAAACCTGAGATACTGTATAGTACATCATAATGTAGTACAGTGAACCCTGCGTAGCCTCACGTGAAATCTGCGAAGTCTGCGTAGCCTCACGTGATCACAACTCTCTCTCTCTCACTGCGGGATTGTGGCTCACTCGTAAAGTCAACATCCGCGCTAGCGTAGAAAAAGACTGATTCCACACTTGAGATAAGATCAGGGAGATGAAATGAGTGTAAAATGTGGGAAAGAGTGCAAAACTTTGTAGAAAAGCCCCACCTGAATAAGGCTGTAGCAGTGCGAGCGATGGATCTGTTTAATGACGATGCAATGTCGCATTTCCGCCAAATCCTCAAAAGCAGGCAAAAGCAGCGATCGTTGGATAGCTTCCTTGTTAAAGTTGCATGAAAAGAAAAAGATCCCAGTGAGCGACAGACTGCAGTGATTCCGTGAGTTGTAGTGAAAGTCCTCTCCCCTCTCCCTCACACCAGCCACCAGGCTTTTTAAAGGTAAAGTGTGTTGTGGAGGAAAACCAGGAAGTAGTCTTTAGAGTTCCCTGACATGCGCCGCTATTGGGAGTGCTCAAAAAGTGCTAGATTTTGTATTATATTTTATTTTTATATAGATATTTGTGGGTTGTGAAACAAATTATCGGAGTTTCCATTACACAGGGTGTAAAATGGTGTCAATGTAGTGTAGTATAGTACGGTTTAGTAGATTAAATTGGTACAGGTGTTGAAATGTATACAGTGTAATGAAGTGAAATATTGTGCAGGGTGATTTAGTACAGTACAGTATAGTATAGTAGTATTATAGTAATAAAATAAGCTATAGTACATAAAGTAGTTATTCTATTAAACATTACAGCACAAAAAACAGGGATCTTTCTATCCAATGTAATGGATATCGTCCATTCACGTTTAAATTTGTGCACCCCAAACCTGTGTATTTTATTGAGTGTATTGTCTTGGAAATTAAGACGTTCAGATCTCAGCTCTGGAGCGTGATCGAACGAAACGAAGTGCGCTCCTGTGTTTGTCCTGACCTCCCAAACTTCACAAAAAAATTTTGACTTTCTTTGATCTTCACCACATTTACTCCCTACTTTATAGAATAACAAGAATAACGCAGGAGTGCACTTAGTTTTATTTATTCACCCTTCAAAGATGACATCCGAGACATCGTTCAAGTTCCAGTATACTACACAGGACTGGGACGCAACACTAGATTTCATTCTCACACACACACAAAATGTAAGCTTTATTCCTTTTACATTAATGCATTTAATCAAGTAATGGATTTTGTTTAGCATAAACAGCTTACTCATGAACCAAGGTGAGTCATGGATGGATGTGTACGGTTTCCTCTTGTAAGGTGGTGGAGTTTTTGCTGCAGCACGGCGCCGAGGTGGACACCTCTGACAAACATGGCCGCTCTCTACTGATGGTCGCTGCCAGCGAGGGTCATGTGACCACTGTGGACTTCCTTCTCTTGCAGGGTGCGTATGCTGACCTCAGATTAAGAACCGGTGGTCCCAGAGGTGGCATGTTTTTGATTGTTTAAATGTGTGTGTGTGTGTGTGTGTGTGTGTGTTGTAGGAGCATGCATGAAGGCAGTGGATAAGGAAGGCCTGACGCCGCTGAGCTGGGCATGTCTGAAGGGTCAGAAGAGCGTAGTGGAGCTGCTGGTGGAGAGAGGAGCGCAGATCGATCACACAGACAAGAACGGACGCACTCCTCTTGACCTCGCCGCTTTCTATGGGGACGCCGACATTGTGCGTAGAGAATATATATAAAAAAAGTAACACTAATAACTCATACTTAACACACCAGGACACGATTAGTTGAACCTGAGATCACGTGATCAGAATGCTTGTTTGGTAAAAGTGGACTTTAATACATGTTTATTATCTGCACAATCAAGTGCAGGTGTTTTGTACACCTTTAGGACAAAATCAAGAAAACGACTGACGTTAACAGCAACACGACTTTTATTGAGTTTAAACAGGAAAATATCTGTCCTGTCTGTTTCTCAGACGGATATTACAGGCTACATGGCTGTATTCAATCTCTCGGGTTTTCCGTACATTTTACTTTGTTTTAGTTTTACAGCTAGCTCGCTCGCTTGCTCGCTCCCCCACCCCCATATAAGAATCTAAAAAAAAATTATAAATGTGATTTAATAAAAAATAATAATAATAAACCTTTAAAAAAATATATAGATTAAAATGATGTCAAAACAATACATTGTATACCTTTTATCTAATTAATTGTACACTCCCTAAAAATGAACTAAATATCTAAAATTAATTAATTAACAAAAAATAACAGCATATTACTTTGCTGTTATTCGTACAGTTTCTACTTTGTTTCTGATAATCAAACATCAATTGAAGAAAAAAAAAAACCCACAGTATTTTATTTCAACACTAAATACTCCTGATGTACTTTGACCGTCATCTTTGACCCACATATTAAAGCGATGTGAGTGAGCGACACTGAGAACGTGTGTTTGTGTGTGAGAGATTATGGCGTGTGGAGTGTATAACCGTACCCCCGCTGCTGCAGGTGCACTACTTGGTGGAGCGCGGCGCTGTGATCGAGCACATGGACTACAGCGGCATGCGGCCCCTCGACCGCGCCATCGGCAGCCGCAACACTTCAGTGGTCGTCACTCTGCTGAAAAAAGGGGCCAAGCTGGGTGAGTGGCGCTCCGGAATATCTTGCCACACAAGTATTCACACACACACACACCTTTCCCCCCGAGTTTACCCCTCGCACTGAATTTAGATCAGCCAAATCCAGAACGTGGCCGGCTCGCTCCTCGTCCCCCTCGCTCTTTTCCGCACAGCGCCCTGCTCCTCTGCTGAGTCCTAAATGTAACGGAAACTAGGCCATATTTCTTCGTTAGAGTTTGCGCATGCCCGCTGAGCCACTGGCCCACTCGGTAAGTGGGGCGGCAGTGATGCATGAAGTGTCATTACCACCAGTTTTGTTTTTTTTACAGAATGCGTACAGTATGCGTTTTTGTCCTTGTTACGTCTCAAAGAAATGAATCCTGTAGATTTTGTTATACATTTCCTTCCACATGAACAGTTGAAAAGCCTAAAAATGACACACATGCGCACGGTACATGGTACGTTCTAGAAAGTGCATGTGCCCTGTTTTTATCCAGCTTTTGCTTTAATCACACACGCACTTTGATCAGCCAGAGAAATGAATATATAGCGGCGGTCGGCTCGTGGTTACGACTTTACTCTGGCTCTGGATCAGATGTAAATATCGTTGTGAGCGAGCTATAAAATAAAAACAACAACAACAACAGAATGCGTAGAAGATCATCTCCGTGCCTCGCCTTTGTGAGTCACTTGGTTTAAACCTGTTATATGAAGTGATTATGCGTTGGATCAGAATCACAGAAATGATTCACGTATCACTGTTGCTTGTGTGCCACGCGGTGCTCGTTTCTGTAGTCATGCGTCCAGGTTTGTACTTGCGTATTTTGCTCTTTTCCAAGTTCTCTCGAACTCTGACTTCTCAATTCGAGACCAGATGGATAGAAAAACGTGGTGTGTCCTGCTCTAGTTAGCTTAGTGCTCGGGCGTTGTTTTTTTTTTTCTCTCCATTTTTTTCCCTGAGACTTTTTTTTTTTTTTTTTTTTATGTTTGGTGAAATCAAACCTACCACTCACTGAACCACTTTGACCACTGAGAAACAACCACTTCTAAATTAGCATTAACCAGCTCCTCCACATAGCCATAATCAGATAGTAGGTATTTAAGTACAGGCTGGGCTGGGTTTCTGACAAATGTCTTGTCTTACCTCATTTCCTCTTCTGTTCTGTTGGAAAAAATATTATACAACAGTCAAAAAAAATAAAATAAAATAAAAGACCGGTTTCCATTTTAAGATGAGACGGTTTCTTTTAATCTAGCGCTAAATTTGCTGTGCAGCAATAAGTGTGTGATGTGAACATGCAGTCGGCATTAAAGGTGCGGTCAGTGAAAAACAGAACTTTTGTAATTATTACATAAAGTTCCAGCATTAAATTAAACAAAAAAATGATACTCATCAGTTCAGAGGAGTGAAATATCAGCATGTGAACAGAGGATACACAATGACGTGCACCGCTAGTTTCCAAACGAGCGGAACCAAGAGGATGGTCAGTATCAAAAAACGCATTTCCTCTGGCTTTGGCGTTCGGGTGCCACCACCACTGGGATATATTTATACTTCAGGCGTATTTCAGGATGCGTTTAAAGGAGGTGGCTTTTAATGGGAACTCTGAAGGAGCTACTGTAGGCTGAAATCACTAACCGCACCTTTAAAAACTTTGAACATTTATACTGTGTGTGTGTGTGGCTTGTTTTGGGTTGAGTCTCGTCCTGTGTTCTGTGCGTGGTTCTTCGCTCCTCTCTCATCACTTCTCTCTTTCTCTTTTTGGCCTTCACTTACCTGCTGCTAAAGGGTACCGAACGTCTCCCTATGATCGATCAGGTACAAGCTTTAGGTAACTCTCTCGGGCCAGTCTCGTTCACAGTAAGGAGAAAGAGGGAGGCGGTGAGGCTAATTTGTGCTAATGTGCGCTTCGTTCTCTCTTTCTCTCTCTCTCTCTCTCTCTCTACCCCTGAAGGAAACGCCGCCTGGGCCATGGCTACTTCTAAACCGGACATCCTCATCATCCTGCTGCAGAAGCTGATGGAGGAAGGCAACCTGCTCTACAAGGTCAGTGGTGAGCGGGTTGATGTGAGGGAGGTGTTCTGTTGAGTCATCGACTAAAATCCTGGTTCTTCCTCAGAAAGGGAAGATGAAGGAAGCGGCTCAGAGGTACCAGTACGCTCTGAGGAAGTTTCCAAGAGAAGGGTTTGGGGAAGACCTGAAGGCCTTCCGAGAACTCCGGGTCTCGCTCTACCTCAACCTGTCCCGCTGCCGCCGCAAAACCAACGTGAGTCTGTAGCGTACATCAGTTGGGCACACGTGTTCGCAAAGGTTTCCTCCAGAAATATTGCCACCCTTCATATATATATATATATATATATATATATATATATATATATTATAAAAGGAACAGAAATATACGCACACGTATATATGGTGATGCCAACACTGGCTTGAGCTTCTGCATATCTATCTGTCTGTATCTATTGGGACCATTATAGTGTTGATTTCATCCTTTTTTTTTCTTTTTTTTTGTAACCTCCTTGCAGAGGCAACTGGGTTTTAGGCTAAAATGTGCGCAGTACAGGTGCTCCCTGAGTTACGATGGTCCGACTTACGATTTTTCAAAGTTGCAGTGACAATTGTGGTCTGCTGAAAATGATAAAATATTTAGAAAATATTTAAAATGTGTGAGACGGCATCACTGGCAGGCCAGCATAACAGCGTATGGCATACGCGGACACTCAGACGACGCCCGGAGTTACCTTGTAACTACCGTGTATCGGTACAGTGCATTATCTCTAGTTTTTTTCGGTATTATTAACGGAACAGCTTGAGCGGCTGTCTGTAGTTGGAGCTCAGAGACACAGTGCTGCATCCCACGTCAGGTTTGAAACTCTCTGGCGAACTCTCTCTTTTGATAAAAATGTGATTTAAATGAAATCTCACTTAAATGTTAAGTCGCTCCACAGCACAAAATATCAGTCTCCCTGTTAGCAAAACAGAGCACATAAAGACCTCGTAGCCCCGTGGAGCATGATACAAAACAAACATTAAAACAGCTGAACTTCAACTGATAACATAACTACATATTCTTTAAAGCTAAAACAACACAACAGGACTACACAATCACTCACTTCACCATATTAAAACTTTACATTAATGCTGCTCGTGCTGAAAATGTAAACACACCCCTCTTCCTCATTCAGGAAGTAAACAATGGCATAAAGCCGGCAGTCTTTAAGTGACAGTACCCAGAATACACACACTTCCAAATTGCACTTTTTTCTTGAATAGGACTTTGGTCTGAACACAAATATTTTAACTAATCAAATAAAAGAACATTTGAGATGTTGACGTTTCAAACATACAGGAAAAACGATAAATTATAAACATATAATTTCAACCTGGTTACCTAAGCTAGGCTAAGTGATTCAACACAGCTGTTCGACTTGCGATGGGTGTGGTATCTCCATCGTAACGTGAGGACTACCTGTACTTAGTACAATATGTGGTGCTCTCAACTTTCTTAACCAGAAAGAGTAGAAGTTGCTATTCTCCAGGCAGTTTTAGTTGAATCAAGACATTCCTAAATTGGAAATATAATCATCACACATCTTGAACCCATACTACTGACCTTGTATTATCCCATTGGTCTGTGTGTGTGTGGGTACGTACAAAGTACTACATACACTAAATGGCATGTGACCAGTAATGAACTCCATCACTTGGCTAGAGCTTCTGTATATACTTTTCCCATAAATTATTCTACTACTTTGTCCACATATTAAAAAGACATTTGCCTCAAGCTGCTAATATGATTGCCTGCTCTAAACTGGGAGAGAGAGAAGACCGTGTGTGTGTGTGTTTTCTTAATCATACTGGCTTCCTATGATACCTGCTGGCAAAGATGCCATGAAAGGTATAATAGCCATTTTAATACAATATTCCATCATTAAAGATTTAAAGGGCATCATTATCCGGCGCCGTTATGGATCCTCGCTATCATTTTGACCTCTTGTTCAAGGACAGAATCCCAATAAGCGTCTGCTGATCACCGAATCGCTCAGCAGAGCTGTGATACAGAAGAATAGAGAGAGGCGGTTTTAATGAAAACCTACAAGCTCCACCATTATAATTATTATTATTACATAGGTGTTCACTTTTGATATGTTCCTAATACGATATTATTATATTACTTTAAGTGGTCAAAAGAAAGGAGAGGAAAAAAAAGTCAAGGTAGATATGAATTTTCCACATCCAGCAGGGACTGCTCTGCATGTGTGTGAAATTTATAAAGGCAAAGCGTGGGCTATGCTAATTAAAGAACGTCTGTTTAAATCACATTCGGGGAAAAAGGCGTGCAAAAAATAAATGAACTCTCTGCCTTCTGGTTGTCTTTCCCTCCATCCTTTTCTCTTCCCCTTTGTCTCTTTCTTCCCCTCTGTCTCTCTGCAGGACTTTGGCATGGCAGAAGAATTCGCCACCAAGGCTCTGGAACTGAAGCCAAAGTCATACGAAGCTTTTTATGCTCGCGCTCGAGCTAAGAGAAGCAGTAGGTGAGAAGCTTCACCACACCACACCTCACATCAGATGTTATTTACATTACAGTGAACCCCCACCTATCGCGGGGGTTACGTTCCAGCACCCCCTCAGTGACAAGTGAAATCCGCGAAGTAGCAGCGTCACATTTATTAAAACCATTATAAACCTTTCCCACACTCTTATAAACACGTCCTATGCTCTTAAACGCTTTCTACACTCTTAAACAGATGTCATTTTAACAACATGTAAATTTCTACATGCGTACTTACTGCCGGTGAGGTCACTTCCTGTTTACGAGCTGAAGCGGAAGTGGCGTACACCACCACTGTGTATTCATCCGCTGATGAAATACAGTGCGTACTGTTATTTCAATTTAAATGTTCTTTTAATGTTTGGAATATAAAATATAATTTAAAAAAATGTTCATTCAGAGTCCCGCGAAAGTCAAAAAAATTCCGCGAATCAAAATTTGAAAATCCGCAATGCACTGAACCCGCGACAGTGCGGGGGTTCACCGTAATCAAATATGCATTAGTGAGTACAAGCTGTAAATTTTAAGTGGATTATTATAAACGTATTGAGAGTAAAAGCTGGATTCCCGAGGACAAACTTCAGTTGGATTTTGTAAATCTGACATTTTATTCTATTTTCAATGTTAAAAGTGTCCTTTTAGCATAAACACAGACAAGTTTTAGGATAATGAAATTACCACTGGTAATTTTTGATGCCAAAAATTTAAAATTCAAGCTAAACACTGACTCAATCATTTCTTTACTCCTGACTGGCTGAAACATGTACATAAGTTAAATCTGTGTTTTGTTTTTTTTGTTTTTTTTATTTGGCTTTTGTACCTCCGATTATGACTTTTCTTGCACACGTCAGCAAACTAAAACCAAATCAGCAGTGGACGATTTCTCTTTCTGGATATTTCTATGCACTATTTCCCAACTGTCCCGTTTTCAGTCCTCACATCAGCACAGTAAAAATATATCGATCTCCACACGAACGTGTCCATGTGTTTTGTTTTTTTTGTTTGTTTTTTTTGCAGCCTGATGGTGAATTACTAACCGTTCTCGTTTCTGATCCGTATCTCTCTCAGGCAGTTTGCGGCAGCGCTGTCTGATCTCTTCGAGGCGGCGCGTCTGAGTCCCAATAACAGAGAGATCAGACGCCTTCTGGCCCGTGTGGAAGAAGAGTGCCATCAGCGCCCGGGAGGGAAACATGCGTCATCGCACGCTCATCCTTTACAGCAGGAAGAGGAGGATGACGAAGATGACGACGACGACGGGGAGGACGATGACGACGAGGAAGAGGAAGCCGTGTCAGTACGAGCGTCTCACAAAGGCACTGAGAGCCTCGGGATACAGCTGGTGCAAGTGGAGGAGGGAGATGAGGAGAGGACAAGTAAAGAGGAGAAGAGGAAGGAGAACTGGCAGCAGAGCAGAACTCTGCCGGACTCTCTAGGCCTGGCGCTGTCGGGCACCCAGTCGTACTCTCCCTCGGCTCACAGGCGCCTCCCATCCAGGCAGGCCCAGAGCGTGAAGAGCCGAGAGAACCACGGCCACCACAGGGCCTGTCTGCACACCAGGGAGCCGCTCAGAGACACCCAAGGAGGCACGGGTCATCCTGGCCATCTGGACACCATGCCTCTGGCACCAGAGGGCGCCCCAGAGTGCAGGTCCGAGTTCAGCCGTAGCAGCAGCATGCGAGTGTCCAGCTCCTCCAGCAGCCTGGCTTTCCCTGGGATGCACACGGACCGCAACCGTGGCTCCGTCGCCAACGAAAACGCCGCTGCCGACATGCCCGCGAGGCAACACGACCACAAACCACGCCCTTTTATGGGCATCACGGACAAGACGGCGCGCTTCCACCAGCAACCGCCGCCGCTGCACAGTCATAGCTGGCAGGGTCATGGCACGGAGGAACTGGTTCAGGGACTGACCTGTGACCTCCAGTACCCCAAAACAGGTAGCGCCGCCTACCAGGAGACCTTCCATAACGGCACACACGTGGGAGAGCTGCACTCCACGAAACAGCACAAGCAGGCCAACCTGGCGCGGGACAACCCCATCCTCATCAGCTCCATCAAACCCAAGCGCTCCTTCATTGAGTCCAATGTGTAGCGGCCACGCAAAGCACAGACGCCGCGACAACCGCACACACCTGTTAGGCTTCGCTTTTAGCCTCTACATCTTGCTTACCGGGCAGCGTTTTACCTCCACGGCGTAGAAATACGGCTTTATTCAGGACTAACTTCGAGTAGGAACCTAACGAGACGAACGCTGGGTACCGTAATGAATATTCTACATTTAAGCGAAGGGTTTACTGTAGAACTCTTCTATAAGGGCAGTTAACACTTTATAAAGCCCCAATCAGGAAAAGACCATCACGCTAAACATGGTAAGTGAAAGATAAGTTTTAGCATCTGTGAGTCTGTTATTGCAGTACTGATGCCTAGCGCACTGTTATTCCTGACTGGGGCAGGCAGGCGCGCGAGTGTGTGTGTGTGTGTGTGTGTGTTCAGTGCATTTCCTTATAATCCTCTCTACTCGCTCATACATCGATTAATTTATTTATGGCTTCTACAGCTTAGTTTATTGTTTAAAACATATTTTATATTGTTATTTTTGCACAGCTATAGATATTATAATTCAGAATCTTTAGAGAAATAACTCCAAAGACTTAGGGTTCACGTACAGCTGAGTGCAAAAGTTTGCACACCCTGCCGGAGACGTTCCGCATCGCAGCAAGACGACTTTTGTCGTTATACGTTTCAAACATGTTCCTACATCATCCCAAGTAACAAAAATGGGTAAATGTCAGTTTGGATATTAATTATGAAACAAGCCAAACAAAATGGCGTCCCATGTCCTATTTAGTGGCTTAAATGTCATATGCACCCTTTCTCCTGATGATCTTTTTCCCCACCTACATCCTTTACGGAGACACAAACATTTACGCCCAGCTGCGCGTGAGCAGTGGTTTATAAAGAGAGCAAACCGTTTCAGGTTTTAGCGAGACAGATTAAGTTTAAGAGATTCTTTTATATGTGTATTATTATTTGCGTTCAGTTCCATATACGATACTGTTATTGATTGTATTTCAACTTTGCTGCATAAGGCGACAATAAAGGCCGACTTCGAGCGCTGGTTATCGTTGTGATCTTGGCTTTACGAGTACAGGAAGAAATGACTCGTCAGAATTTTTAAACAGGAGCTCCTAAGAGGCATAAAATAAAACCAAAACCTAAAGCAGGTCACAGAGTTTAATTTTATTAAGACTGTAGAGTCTTTAAGTCCTCATTACCCACCTCTGTGAAACTGCAAAGTCATTCATAATCCAGGGTTGGATGTAGCTTTACAAGCGTTGTGATTGGTTGCTTTGCCTTAGCATTCAACTGTAACAATGTAGCTGTTAGGGCGGAGCCCTTAATGTTAATAATATTATTATTACTATAATTTTAAGTAAACGTTAGCACAGTGAATCAGTGTTTTTAATGCATCATGTGTAATGGCATGGGGGCCAATCACAAAAGCTACATCGGAGTGCAAAAATCTTTACAGCTATTAATGAAATACGTTCCACAAATGAAAAATATTTCGGCTAAACAAACACCGTTGTATGAAATTAAACACGTGTAACGACTAGGGAATATTCAAGATTTGATTGATTAATATACATTCCATTAGTTTGTTAAAAAAAAGGGGGGGGTGGTAATATGTGAGTTTTCTAATGCATCGCTTCACAAAATATCTAAATTGAACAATTAGTTCTCATTACAATGCAAGAGAATGTTCATGAGCACGTAAGTAATTTATATTTACTCCAATAATGACTTCCAATCCTAGACCCTCCTGGGAATAAGTCACGTGATGTGAACGATGCCATATCCTATTTATTGTCTGTGCTCGCTAAATAGGATGCTGCCTCAATTATAAGGGTACTTTTCGTAGTACCTAAGGAGTGTGGTGTTTTCCTAGTAAAAGCGTTTGTAGAGATAATAAAGCAATTACATTAATATGAATTTTAAGTGCTTTGAGTGACATTTTTTCATGATGGATGATTGATTGCAAACCGACATGTAAATTTATAGTGCGAGGTCCCTGCAGACCCCAACCCACGTCATTAATCTTTTAACCCGTGTGTCGTTTCACATTTTAAGCAGGTGTCCAGATGAGGACGGAATGACGTGCTAATCTTCGGGCGGGTTTTTTCCCCCCTAAGTTCCCAGCATACCTGATTCAGAGCTGTTACAGCATTAATTACTCATCTCAAGCGTTGTGGGGTCGGGGGGTTCAGAGCATCCCCCTGGGAGCGGTTTTCGGTGCTGTTCTGCCCCGTGTGAGAGAGCGTGAGGCGTGGCTGATCACTGGCTGCTGCTCCAGCGGCAGATGGCCATTTTGAGAGTGCGGTTGGGGGTGAGCAGCGTGGTCTGCAGCGGTAGGTTGGTCATAGGGCTGGAGCGGCTCTTCGTATTGATCCAGCTCTCAATGGCATCGCGCTCGTACGAGTAGCCATCTGGGACACACACACAATGTTCTCATGTCATCATCCATTATGTGTGTACGAGACCATACAGGAGAAATTACAAAACTTAAGAAAAAAGTACTTTTTACAAAAAGTCCAGCAATGAATAAATCATAAAATGAGTCATTTTGGCCTGAAAGCAAGAACAAAGGAGATTGTAAAATTCACTAATTAAACGCCTAAATTAAAATAAAACAGCTAAAAAATGTCTACTCTTAAACTCTGCAGCTGTAAACATTTTCAAAAACAGAAAGCACATGGTTTTTTTCCCCCCTGAATTTGAGCAGTAACTTTGTGTTAATCAGCATTTAGAAATTCCTCTGTAATCAATAGACAATGAAAATGACTAAAAACAGGATTAAAAAGTTCACAAACAGGACGTAGATCTGACCTGCAGCGATGACCGGGTCCTTCATGACCTCGTGCGTGATGGGGCAGAGGAACTCATCAGGAATACCGTCAGATACTGGCGCCACCTTCAGCTCCTCGATCTTCCGCAGAATTTTACCGCGCAAACCCAGTGAGTCTAACCAATCATAGCACAGCACACAGAGGAGAAAAAATAAACACAGTAAAACTACACACACACACACACAGTGTTTACAGTCCTGCATTATACAGCGCCAGTAATGAAAGGGGGCCTGTGTTCATGATGGGAATTAATGAGACATCTTAAATAATACTATTAATGAAGTGTGAACATTTTTACTTTCAGCAGGAGGCGCTGTGCTATAACTTTTTTTTGCTGGTACCACTAGAACGGAGTGAAATGTAATACAAGTTAAATTCCAGAGGTTAGTGTGCTCCAAAGTTCAACTACTACATCCTCATGTACATAAGAGTAGACTTTATAGTACGTATTGCACCATTTGAGACACAGCCTTGACTGGAAAGGGCACAACGTTTGTTTTTGTTTTTATTTTTACTACATGCCTCTGGGTCCAAGGTGATAATGTTCATATATTAGAGAAAAACATTTTGACGTGTATGTGGCGTCTGAAGCGTGTGTGATGTCACCTATATGAAGCTCCGAGCTGAGGCTCTCCTTGCTCAGCGAGAGCAGTTCTGCTCCGTCGATGTTATTGGCCTTAAACATGTCGACGAGGCTCTCCAGCCCCTCCTCCCGTAACCATGCCGACACATCATCCTCCGACCAATCGCTCACCGTCAGTCTGGAATGACCCGGCCACTTCCTGCCTGCCACACACAGCAACAGGAAGTGATGGATCTGAGCCCTGCGGGGAGTGTAATCTGTGTGATTTAGTGCTGCAGAGACAGCGTGAAGAGGAATCAGTTACGACTGCGCCGCGTAAACAACATCGCTGTCAGGACCATTTTGTACACGCCTTGTGAAACGCTACTAGTGTCTCTAAAGACGCTTCAGTAAAAATTTCACTCTGCATTCCGTGCTGTCCCCAAGCTCTGTAAACAATGACGGGTCTATTCAGCCGTCAATCAACGCGCCATGATTTAGGGGCGTAGCCTTGGAGGGAACACCGAAGGGTGACTTGTTTCAAAATTGCTAAATATACGTTTAAATAAAGTCCCCAAGCAAACCTGGTTTATAGTATGGCTCACTTATTCATCCATTTAATTTTTTTTTATTATTATTGTTATTAATTACTTCATTTTGGGTCTTTATTTATGTTTGCTTTGGTATTATGTTTTGATTGAGGCCCACAAGCATCGATGCTAAAGTTATGTTAAACATCACACAACAAAATAAACTGACTTTTGATTAACTGTCCCCAAAAAGATAATTTAAATAATTATTACAATAATCATTGTTTAACCCGTTACTGTGAGGTGTGTGTTGCGTCTCTTACCTGCCTCGTGTGAGCCGCAAGGGACTTCGTCTAAAACACGAAGGAGAAAACGAAAACGCAGGATGAAGAGAACACAAAGCCTCAGCGAGTGAGAGCAAGAAAAATCGTATTACATGAGACGAGATAGTAGAGAAGGAAGCGCACACACACTCACCTGGAAGAGACTTGCCATCGGGCCCAGCACCTGGTGAAAAAATAAACAAAAATTTAAAAAGTGCCCAACCTTTACTAACATACAGAATGGCTTCAGTAAACACACGAATATACTTTGATTCCATATAAGAACATCTACAAGCTTTAAAAGGTGCACTATGTAGGATTTAGGGCGATTTAGCAGAAACGGAATACAGTGAGGGAGGGGGCGATTCAGCCGCTTGTAATCTGAAACCTCACCACTAGATGCCACTAAATCCCACATAGTGTACCTTTAAATTAAACTTTTAATTTGACTTTTTCTTTTTTTTTTTTCAGATGAAAACATCTTTCCTTCCTGTGTGTGCTGTGCCTTTACAAATAAACTCAATAAAAATAAAATCGGTACGAGTGAGAAACGGTAAATAAAGTGTAGGCCCACCGTGCGTGCTGCAGCCATCCTCCACCCTCCACACATTCACTGTTTTGTCCATGGAACCGGTGGCTATGAGGGGGGCGGTCGGGGAGAACGCACACGCCGTCACGTACCTGCAGCACAGAGACAGAGAGGGGTGGGATAAACAGAACGATAAAGACAGAGATGGCGAAAGCAAATACAGAAAGCACAAAATATAGAAGACAGAAAGAGAGAGATAGGGAAAGAGAGAGAGAGGACAAACAGACAGAAAAAGGCAGATGGAAAGAGAAAGAAAGAGGAAAAAGTAAAGACTGACTGAGAAAGGAATAGGAAAAGAAAAAGCGAGAGAGAGAGAGAGAGAGAGACAGATAGAAAAAGACAGGCACATGAAGACAGATGGCGAGAGCAAAACAAGAAAAAGAGAGAGTATAGACAGATAAAGACAAAGATGGAGAGTGCAAAAGAGGAAGACAGACAGAAAGAGAAAGCTAAGGAGTGAGACAGAGAGAGCAGACAAACAGACAGAAAAAGGCAGATAGAAAGAGGATAAAGTAAAGACTGACTGAGAAAGGAACAGGAAAAGAAAAAGCAAGACAGAGAGAGAGAGACAGACAGAGATGGTGAAATAGAAATAGAGAGAGAAGATAGACAGATAAAGACAAAGATGGGGAGTGCAAAAGAGAAAAAGAGGAAGACAGACAGGAAGACAAGAGATAGGGAGAGAGAGAGCGGACAGACAGACAGAAAGAGGAAAAAGTAAAAAGACTGTCTGAGCGAGACAGAAAAAGAGAAAGAGATGATCGAAGAGACAGAGATACTGACAGAAAAAGAAAGGAAAGGCAGAGAGACACAGACAGAGGCGGCTAGAGACAGAATAGGAAGTGGGGAAAAAGAGCATGCAAGAGAGTAAAAAAAAGAGAGAGAGTGTTTACCTCTCATGCTGGTTCAAGGTATAGAGTAAGGCTCCACCATTCTGCAACAAGAGACAATGAACAGAATTTCAGTAACAAAACAATACACAAAACTTTACACAAATAGGTTTTATTTCAGAGAATATTTAGTAACAAGCAATGATTAATCCCAGGATTTTACTCACTGCTTCATAAACTGCAACACTCTTATCCATGGACCTGCGAGTGGAAAAGGAGAGAGCAAACAAACGCTCTTAAACAAAGCTCCTGTAAACATGTTCCTCCAGCAGGGTCTGTGGAGAAATCATGAGCACAGAGCGCCATCTACTGACAGGACGCAGCAGTGCAAACAACAACAATCCGCGCACACCATCAACACGACTAAACAGGAAGTGAAGCGCTGGTCCGGAGAATAACGTCCGTGTACTCACCCTGAGACTAAAAGCTGTCCGTCGGCAGAGTAGGCACAGCACAGGACTGAGGCCGACTGACCTGACAGTGTGTGTACCAGCTGCACCTTACACCCTGTACAACACACACACACACACACACACACACACACACACACACACACACACACACACACACACACACGCATCAGTGATAGAAAGTATTTCTATAGTAATACTAATTTTTTTAAAAATTTAAATTAAGGAACAATGGTTCACTTCCCTTCCATTTCTGTGATGGAAGGTAAAGTGGATATATTTGCAGATTAGAACATTATATTTTTTGTTAATATGTTCTTTTCACAGTGTGTTTTTTTTTCTTTTTTCTTTTTTTCAGTGACCAATATTTGGACTAGAGAACTAAAACAGTTCAGGCATGCAAGGATACACTATGCGATAATAAAGTGTAATATAACAAATTCATGACCCCTTGAATCGTGGAAATTAAAAAAAAAAAAAAAAAAAACACAAAATATCTCCAATTATTATTATTAGGGTTCGTAATCCTTAGGTTCTCCTAGCTGTAATTGTCTTTCTTTTTTTTTTTAGACAGCAGAGGGCGCAATAACTTACACTAATAGATAAAGATGGTTGTTTTATGTTTAAGTAGACTTCACAAATGTTCGTAAACGGCCCATTTTCTTTCTTAAATAAAAGGAATACTTTAGTTAACAGACTACTATATTTTACTGCAACCTTCACAAATGACGATAAATAATTCCTGTTGTTATTAAGCTAATAGAACAAAAGTACTTTTCTCAAATTTAATAAAAATGGATATAGAAGTTGATAAGGAATGGGAAAGTAAATATCGTGGGAAAATCAAACTGTGAACCTAATATTGGGAATTGAACTGAATCGGACAATTATTAGAAGTGTTTAGAGAGAACGAGAGAGAGAGATTTTAATTTCTGAACTTCTAGACAATAAACAGAGTTTCACTCTTACTTGTATTCCATATATATATATATATATATATATATATATATATATATATATAAAATTTTCGATATTTAAGTATGAGTAGCACTGATGTAGTTCATAACTCTGTTAATTCATTCTTTTTTTTTAAAATACATTTTCTGGTTCTTTTCTTTATTCTTCACGGCGAAGAAGACATTTCTCTGAGCATTGTGTGCTTCAGGTGCGGACAGTGATCAAACGAAACAGGCGTACACGTAACAGAATGGAGACTTGACTCCTTAACTAGAACAACCTTATCCCGTTATGCTTGCTCAGCGAACACAGATAAGATACACATGTTCGGAAATCAGCCTTTACGCAACAGGTCAGCTGTTTACATGTTCCTTTTATATACACAGAATTAAATTTATTTTATTATTTAAATGCCTGCGGCATTAGTTAGATAATAAGTAACGCCATGCAAATCAGCTCATTATAAGATTCATCTTCCTGTTTTATGCTTCTTTGTTTTAGATCAAAGGTCTATTTTTAGGGCATTAGTGTTACAAACGACAACTAAAGGAGTAAGGACGGGTTTTTCGGTCTTCGCGCGTGACTTGGGAGGTGCGTTTCCACTTAGCTGGAATGTGCCTCAGACCTCGTGAAGCGGTTTGAGCAACGGCTGAACGATTGCTTAAGTAATCGGAAGGGAGAAGGGAGATGTGCGATAAGAGGAAGTGGCGAGAGAAACCAAAAGGAGTGAGTGCGTCATTCTGGGCTCGAGACTATAAAAAGGGAGCAGGTGACCCTTTACCTGTAGAGAAGTTCCGAGAAACCAACCAGATCTTCAGCAAGCCATCCTGACCACAGGAGGCCAAACGGAACTGGACCATACGTCCTGCCTTATCTGACGGATAGAGAAAGAAAAAATACTGAACCTGGATTTGTCTGCACTGAGTTTAATACTTATCTGGTGCATCAGTCATTTGGTCCAACATCGCCTTGTTTCCTCACTCAGATCTCACGCCTCACGGTCTCATTATCCACCGCAACTCTTCGTCATAATCCTTATTTTAAACTGGTTTAAGAGGCGGATACCGAGCTGATGGACTCTTAACGTACAGGGAGCAAGAAGTAACTGTTGTTTATGAAACCTACACTAAGTTACACGCACAAGTCCTAAATTATAAATTCAAATCTTACATTTGCTGACATAGTTTAATAACAGACTGCCATTATCGGCATAATAAACTTTCTAATGTTTCTTGAAATTTGTGTCCATTGTAAATCACACATACACTACAGACACAGTGGATAGAGCTGGATATTATATTAAATATTCCTTTGAGCGTTCCTCATACCCGTCATTATTTGTGGTGCAAACTGGCAGCAGGTGACCCCGAGGTCGTGGGCATACTTCTCAGCGTGGAGCTGGTTCATGCCCAGGTCCCAGATACGGAGGTCTCCGTACGTCGAGCCTGTAGCAAACAGCTGACCGCAGGGGCTGAAGGAACATGCTACCATAGTGGTGTCGGGAACGGCGCCGGTCCTGAAAGAGCAAACAATAAATTAGCAAAGAATGCAAGAAAGCCACAGGAGCAAGGCAATCAATGAAAGGCGATTTATCAAAAGGAGATATTCAGTGTTACTTCACATCGCAATCTATGATACAGGAAATGTATCACGATGCATGCAATAGATTTGGTTTAATTTTTTTAATGTGTAAAAAAAAATTAACTTGAGGTTTTTTTTTTTAAAAAGGAAAAAATCTGCAGTTCACATTTTAGATTTAAATATTTAAATCAGCTTCTAATCAAAGGTTGTGTGTAATTTTTTTAATTCAAACAGATTACTTTTTAGTACGAGGATACTTTCTGTAATGTCTACAAAAATAATTATTCAAAACTTAAATGAAGGAAAAATCTATGATTTTTGATTTTAAAGTTTCAGTACAAAATTGCAACAAAATCAGCTGAGACTGTAATTTACATTTTAGTATAAAGTTAAAAAAAATTGTTTCGTTTATGTAAAAAAAACAACTTTATTCTGTAAAAGAAAAAAAAAGTCCACAATTTATATTTTAGAATTATTTATTTCCAAATCAGCTATATCCAAGCAGTTTATTTTAATATTACAAAAAGATGATCATTCATTTTAAAGCTTACAAAAATAAGCGAATTAAAAATGAAAAGGATTAAAAAAAAAAAAAAAAAAAAAAAAGAATAAATTCAACGAGTAAAATTCAGCAAAATAAATTAGCTCCTTTCACGGAGTTTGTAGTGTCCAAGGTAATAGAAAATTTTATTTGTATTTAATGTCTTACAAAAACGTAGTATTTAAAACTGAAAAGGAGATAAATGATCTATTTAAAAATTTTAAAGATTCAGTTAAAAACAGCTGTTTTCAGTGAGTTTGTTATAATTGTTATGAATCTGAAGATGATTTAGTCAATAAATTGTCCTTTTAAGAGAAAAAAGTTAAGAAAATATGATACTTGTGTTCAGAAGAAAACTTACAAGTGAAAAGGAGAAAATTCATGAAGTTCACATTTATTTATTTTTTATTTTAAAGCTTCAGGATAAAATTTTAACACCAAATCAGCAGTATCTAATAAGAAGTAGTCTTAATTTAAAATAAGTGTTAGGAAAAAAATCTAACAATTTATGATGATATCGATATTACACCGAGTTTTATTCTGCCTGGTCCGAACAAGAAATGGAAAAATAGCGATTAACTGTGTTAAGAAAGTGATAATTCGGGTTAAGAAATTAATAGTAAATTAATAGTAAACAAAAAACAAATATTAAGTCCTTAATCAAATAATATTTGTTCCCAGAAGCATTTAATTTGTCTCGGATTTCTATTTTTACGTCAAAAATATAATATATTTTCCAGCCATGACCATGGAGGTGTAAACGATTGCATGGACATGACGAGTATTAATGCTGACCTGCGCAGAGTTCTGGTTGGGAAGTCCCACAGGGCCACGGTGCCGTCTGAAGCTCCCGAGATCAGATAGGAGGAGTCGGGTGAGAAGGCGCACACCCGGACCGGACTCCTGCCTGGATGCTCGAGCACGGCCTCGATCTCGCCACTGGCCATCGACCACACCACCGTGGTGGCGTCGGTGGAGCAGGACGCCAGGTACTGGCCGCAGGGGCTGAAGCAGCAGCAGTGTACCCCGTAGCCATGGCCTGAGAGCGGCGAGAACGGGAGCTCGGAGAAGTCCCGAGTGGAGTAGACCCGGATGGTTTTATCCGCCGAGCAGGTGGCGAGGAGCGAGCCGGAGAACGCACAGCAGTTCACGTCATCACGGTGGCCTTGTACAGTGCAGATCAGAGACACCATGTTGACTCTGTGGGGTAAAAGTTTAGACAAAAAGTGGACCATAAGACCCGAGCGAGACGATATTCAACACTGATCCTGCGATCAGTCCCCTCGCAAATACACTTTTCTAAATGACTGTGGATATCTTTTCATTATTATTACTTTTGTTACTCTATGAAAATAATTACATACTGACAAGAGGTGGCTTTAAACCTGGTTGTCATGTGATTCTTAATATTTAAAATTGTTTACAAGTAAACAGATTGTCCATGTGGCATTGAAAACCCTACTATTAATTCATTTGATGATTATATCTCCATCTGTATATCAGATCATATATGTAAAAATATTACATGTTATGAAAATGATGGGGGGGGAAAATACCCATTTAAAAAAAGACAAAACAAAGCAAATTTGGCGATGTGATGATGCAGTTTAGAAGTGCTGCATGATCCAGATGATTCCAGAATAAAAACAAACACCACTCCAAGAGGAATCCGAGAGAAAAACTTCTCGTTAAATTTTTCCTTTCATGTCCTGCAGTTAAACCATGGACCCTGAGCAATGTTTATGTCCATGATGACAGGAAGTCATGATGTGGAGCGGATGTACTTTGGGCATTTTAATAATAATAATAATAATAAAAAAAAAAAACAAGCTTAAATTAACTGCACAAAAAGTGGAGAAGTTAAACATACCTCTCTGACAGAAATCTAACCGTTATTAACGGTTTAATTTTTTAAATTTCAAACTAGCCACTTTAGCTAACACGACCAGCTTCTCTCTCTCTCTCCATCTCTCTCTCTATTCCTCTCACTCTGTTTATTATACTTGACACCGCGAACCCATAAAACTCTCTACAGCTATAAGAAATATCAAATTTAAACTTATTTGTGTTTAATATGACTGTAATAATATAATAACTCGGACCAAACGAGAAAAGCGGAACGTTACTCACACCAGCTGTCTCGCGCCCGTGCTTCCTGATTAGAGGGCACGTAGTCACGTGACCTGTGTGTACACCGTCCTGACATAACATGGCCGACTCAAGCAAAAAAATAAGTAAATAAATAAAAATTAAAAAAATTAAAAGACAGACAGATAGATAGATAGATAGATAGATAGATAGATAGATAGATAGATAGATAGACAAAATAAATGAATAAATTAATAAATAAAATTGGTGAATAAATAAATAAAAATCAAAAACATAAAATAAAAAAGAGGAATAAAAATATATACATAAATTAAAGAATATTTTAATGCACATTTCATGGAAAGAGTTACTTACAACTACTACTATTAGCACTAATAATAATAATAATAATAATAATAATAATACCACCACCAACAACCATCATCATCATCATCATCATTACATTACATTACATTACATTATTGTCATTTGGCAGACGCTCTTATCCAGAGCGACTTACATTTATTTTTTATTTATACAATTGAGCAATTGTAGGTTAAGGGCCTTGCTCAAGGACCCAGCAGTGGCAGCTTGATGGTACCTGGACCTGAACTCCCAACCTTCCGATCAGTAGCCCACCGTCTTAACCCCCTGAGCTACCATCACTCTCATATTACACATTTTAGTTAGCTAGATAGGTTGATAGCTTTGTGAACACATGACTGGAACACTCCTTTGTGCTTGTTGAACAGATTTCTTCTTCTTTTGCTGTTGCTATAATAAGCTCCAGTCTTCTGTAAGTCTTCACTCTAGATGTTGGCGTGTGGCTGTGGGGATTTGTGTTCATTCCACTGCAAGAGCGTTAGTGAGGTCAGGGGCTGATGTTGGGTGGGTGAGGAGGTCTGGGGTGCAGTCAGTGTTCCAGTTCATCCCAGTGGTGTTTTATCATTCCAGCCTTTGTGCACAGGTAAAGTGTTATGCTGGTACACATCTGGGCTCGACCTTGTAATTTCAGCCAAGGTAAAGCTTAACGTTACAGCATACTGACACATTCTAGAAAATCGCATGCTTCCTGCTTTGTGGCAACAGGTTACAGAAGGCCTACGAACATTCATAATGGTCAGGTGTCCACAAATATTTGACCATATAGAGTAGCGGGATGGATGGATGGATAGATAGAAAGGACTTAGTTTTCATTATTTATTTAAATTTATATTTTCTTTATTGGGTGGATAGCACTGTCGCCTCTCAGCAAGAAGGTCCTGGGTTCGATCCCCGGGGTCGACCTGGGTGCCTTTCTGTGTGGAGTTTGCATGTTCTCCCCGT
>JAQLOM010000035.1:26980076-26992019 GCA_030068315.1 Chrysichthys thysi | reverse complement strand
GCTGGATTGGTGACCTGCCCAGGGTGTAACCCCGCCTCTCACCCAAAGTCAACTGGGATTGGCTCCAGCTTCCCCCCACAACGCAGAACAGGGTTAAGCAGTGGGAGATGAGACGTTTTTTTTTCCTTCTAAAACTAAATACTGCTTTAGATTTTTTTAAGGATTCAAAAGATTGTCAAAACCAATATGTATCTAATATATATCAATATATTAAAATATAATTCTAATATCCTTTAGGACTCTTTCAGGTTTCCTGCTGTATGAGTTTTGCTCATTTTTCTGTAAGGTTTGTTTGGTTGTTTATCTGATAGTCTAATTTACACCACATCACTGCTGGATTCTGATTGGTCAGAAGGTGTTGATTAACTTTCTATTAATCCATCATTATATATTAAAGCACTTGTTCTTTTTGGCTACCATATCAGCTCATTCACAGAATCGGCAGACGAGGTGCACTATTCTGTAAGGACACACTTGGGTGTCCATTTAGGGAAGGAGTCTAAAGTGTGAGAGCTTTGTCATGAGCATGAGAAGGACTCCAAGATGAAGGACAGCATGACTCCTTGGTATAAATGATGGTGCTGAAATACAACTACAATTACTGTCCATGTCTCTGCACTCAAACTATTCCAGTAGAAAAAGACACCAAGAAGCAGGCAGATCACTTTAAAAACATCCTTTTAATAGGTCCGTGCCACACACACACTCACACGCTCACACACACATACATTCATTCATACACACACACACACACACACACACACACTAGTGAAAAATAATGCTCCTACAAAAAGAACGCTACCATTTTATTTCCCACAATAGCTTTAAATAAAATAACTTCAAGTACTCTGACTCGGGTACAAAAAAACTGTGTTCTAGCTGCCTCCAGTGGCCAAGACTCACAGGGATGTTAGGGGAGGAGGAGGAGAAGGAGGAGGAAGAGGAGCAAGAAGACGCGGAGGAGGAGACTCAGACACGGGCTGCGTCCCAAACCGCTCTCTATCCTGCTAAGTAGTACATTAAACCACTAGGCCACGCGCAGGTGTGTTTCCTCTGAGCACTGTTTTGGCATACTGCCGTAAAGAATGGCGCGATGCAGGACAAAGTCGCAGTGAACCAAGGGGTTATGCAGTTTGGGACGCGGCCATAGTGGTTCACGAAAGCCCACATCATGGGTCTGTTTGTGTGCATGTGTGTGTGTGTGTGTGTGCATCTTGGTGAAGTCTACTCCCAACAGTTCTCACATAGGGATACACACTCCTGTTGTACAGTATATATGCCAGCGTGCGGAGGAAGCCAAGGGGTGTTTCTTTTTTTTTTTCTTTAAAAAAAAAAAAAAATCATAAAAAACAACAAAAAACAAAAACAAACAAACAAAAAGACCTTCCCTACACCCTGTTCAGAAGGGCAGGCACTACCAAGATTAAAGAGACCACAGTGTTTGTAGAAGATATGTGTCTACTGTACAACCAATAAATGTGTCAACAATAATAATAATAATAATAATAATAATAATAATAATAATAAGTCACTTTAAGACTAAAATGAAATGCTACAATCGGTCTAAGGCTTGAACAATATCCAATGTTTGAAACCATATGTACACATTCCAAACAAGACATTTTATATATATATATGTATGAACAGTCAGTACGTACACCTTTTTTTTCTTTTTTTTTCGGTGTGTGGGGGTGTGTGTGTGAGAGGGGGGGTAACTCCGATGTCGGATGGCCCGGAGCGGTGTAAACAGGTTCCTTTCTTTTCTTGGCTTCGTTTCATATTTGGAGAGAAAAAAAATATATATAAAAAAAACTAAAACAAAAAACAAACAAGCAAAAAAAACAAAAACATACAAATAAACATTCCATTCGATTTTTTTTTTCTTTTTTAAAGCAGTTTGCGCTGTTTCTTCCTTTTCATAGAAAATTAAGAATGGACCTTTTTTTTTTCATAAATAATCATTTTTAAAAAAAATTAAATACATTCACTATAATATTAACGATAAAGTTAAAAAAAAAAACGACAGAAGAAACAAAATGATGATATTTACAGGTAGTGGAAAGTGTTTTTTGTTTTGTTTTGTTTTTTTTCTCCTAGATACAGCTCTGACGGTTGAAGATTTCAGTGCGATTACTCTTTTCTACAAGGAAATGATATTGCACAAAGACACCCTCTCTGTCCTGTCTCTCTTTGGGGTGTTGTGTTGTGTGTTGTGTGTGTGTGTGTGTGTGTGTGTGTGTGTGTGTGTGTGTGTGTGTGTGTGTGAGTGTGTGAGTGTGTGTCTGACATGCTCAGGTTTGAGAACGGCGCTTTGCTTTGCTGGGAGGAAAATTCTGGCCAGTTCTATTCTGATCCGACCTCCGTGTTGTGGGGTTCGGAAAAAGTGGCGTGCGCGGTCGCTCCGAGTGGATCAGTTAGTCTGCTTCAGGAGCTCGGTCCACCTCTTCTCGAAGAACTTCCTCATGTTGTGTCCCGCGCGACCGATGTCCGAGTTGTCCTCATTGAACTTCTCACAGTTGTCAAACACCAGGTTGACGTCGATGATGAACGTCTCGAGGTTCTGGTACCTAAAAGGAAAAAAAAAATGCTTCAAAATTAATACATGAACTAAAAATCAGCAGAGTCAAAAAATCGAATGATTCTAATTAATTAATTGTGAACGGAAAGATTAATTTCAGCGCTTCGGGCCAAATTGACTCATAAAGGTTCGGTGATTTCCCTCAACCTGTGGTTTTTCCGTACGATGCTCCAACTGGTGAATCAAATAAATGAATCAAATCTGTTCGTACATGGAGTCGGTTCATAAGAATTGAATTCGATTTCAAATTTGATTCGGAAGAACCGAATCATGACGACAGTACGCCATCAGTAGGACAGGGGACGAAAGGGGAACTCACTGGCTGCTGACGAGCTTCTCGCGGATGGTGGAGAAGTCCATGGGCTTTTTGATGACTTTCCGGTATCCGGGGACGGATTTGAGGTTGACGGGCGTGAGGAAGGGCCAGGCGTCCTGATGGCGCTCCAGTTCAGCCAGGAGGATCCTTCACAAGAGGAGCAGATCACTCAGAAAACATCCAGCTAACACACCAACACTCTGCTTGCACTACTAATACGTTTTAAAACTACTTCTATTGATCGGAGATCAGAGAAAGAACAGGTGTAAGGAAACCAAGCAATGTTTGTGGCTGAATATATCTGAATATCTGAAGGCATAATTGGTTTACTCTTCAAGTATAGCTTTTTTTTTTCTGAAAATCTGATCTCAAAGTCTGTATTTTTTCCTCGTCCATTGATATTTTTTTCCCCCCACGATGAAAGCATGCAATACCTGCAGAGGCCCAGGTCGCGGTTGTTGTCCCTGGCCGTTTTGGCTCGTTTCACGCAGGCCGGACTCTCGGGTTTGGCGGCAGCAGGAGGAGCAGGCGAGCTCTTTTTCGCCTGGCCGGAAGCCGTGGCGGTTTTCTTTGGGCTGCTGTTGCTGGTGCCACTGCCTCCACCTGCCTCCTCTTCCTCGCACGCCTCCTGCTGCTTCTTGTTCTTCTTGGCTGTCTCCGAGGACTTCTTGCCCCCTCCGCCGGACTGCACACGACTTTGAGGCTTCTTGTTCTTGGGGGACTGGTTGCTCGCCTGCGGAATTCAGACTTGCGTTCACAATCATAGTTCGGGATCTCTCTCAAGTCCCCGAAGTCATAAACACTTATTCTGGCACTTCATTTCATGTGCACTTAATCCAAGAAGAAGAAGGGAAAGAAAAAAAAATGAGCGACGTGTCAAAGTGTCTCTATGAAACAGACACACACCTTTATATTTTAACGCAACACGCCCGATTATTTCCAGTTCAAAGTCAGTAAGACGGACAGTGAAGGAAATAAATTTCCCTATTCCGGTATGTGTGGCCTCCTGACTTCATGCCCTAAAGCTCCGGCGTATTATTTAGATTCAGGAGCTACCATAAATTATTCAGTAACTGCATTTAACGTCGTATGAAATGGATGCAGTTCACAGGAGTGAGGCAGCACCTCATGGGAGCTTCACTGGCGTTTATAAAGTTTTAATTTGAATTTTTTTAGGCCGTGTACCAGTTGTACAAAAAAATAAAGAAAGAAAGAAATAAAAAAAAACCTTTGAAACACGTTCAACAACCAGGATGCACAGATTTAAAAAGCAACGATCAAAATGAATCGAAACCGCAACAGTCATAAATTCATTGCAAATTGATAATTATTAAAAAATAATAATAATAAAAAAGAAAAAGACTCCAAGATGGTGTGTCAAAATGATTTTTTTAAGCTGGTGTGTGTATGAGACAGCCACATGACCTTCTCACTAATAACTCTGAAACTTTATAAACGATCCTTCTCGACGTCGTAACTGTGCAACAGGGGTGTCAAAACGGTCCATAAAAGTGCCGTGTGGGTGCAGGTTTTCATTCCAACCAAGCACAACTCACACCTGAGTTAAGTGAAAGCCAATCTCAACTGATTTTAACAGGTGTAAATCAGGTGTGGCTCCTGCTTGGTTGGAATGAAAAACCTGCACCCACACGGCTCTTTTATGGACCGTTTTGACACGTGCTGTACAAGAATTTACCCTTCCCCAGACTCTGAACAACGCCGGGTCACGTGTCACTCAGTGGATGCTAAATCACCTCAGACTCCAATCAGATACCGTCAAATATCGAGCCCCCTAAGATCTGAAATCGTATCGTATCGCATCGTGTGGAAGTTGGAAGTCTATATGAAGTCTAACTGTTAAATAGTCTACACAAACCAAATTAACTTTAAACCAGGAGTCCAACAGCACTGTTCTGCATTTTATTTTCCAAAACAAATGAAATTCTGGCTCTATTTTATCATGCCTTCAAAGTTTACTTTTAGATTAGAAGAAGCAGCTCACAATTACAGTTACATCTGGATGCTTACAGGCTCCAGCAGAGCATTACAAGCTTTACAATACATTTCTCCCTAAGTGTTTATCAGAATGAAAACGCACGCCAAAATACTGCCAATCCAGATGTTTTATCTAGACTACAGCCTTCGGGATCTCGTGCTGGCCTTTTTTTTGTGTTTAAGCTCTTAAACTTGTTACCTTTGCCTCAGATGGATGCAAATAACAGCGTTCTCTCATCCAGTCTGATGCTCCAAAAGCCGTGTTTGGGAAATCGCTCACTGTTCCCTTAAGGTACAATGGGAAATGATTGTTTGCGCACACACTGACATGCGTACAGGGTGTTCAGCCTGAGGTAGAAGAAAAATGCACGCATTTTGGAGTGCAGAATCCTGAATCCTTACAAATCCTCGTCTCGACATGCCTCGGGCTACTTGCAAGCACGTATGAATGTCCCTGCTAAATAATTTAAAAAATGTAACCTGGGCTAGAAAGGCATTAAAAAAAAACAAAAAAAAAACCCACCCAAAACGGCACGTGCCAATGATCAGGTCAGATCAGTAAACGTCTCGCTCGAGTTTGTACATAATTTCTCAAGTGACGTCCGGTTACTATTCCGTGTGATATAAAGGGAAGAATGATTCTTCGCCAGACCGCATCCCTGGATGCTCCGAGAGCAGGGTGTGTTGTGTGAGCTCTGAAGGTGAAGGGAGACGGAGGTGGTTACCTTGGTAATGCAGGCAGGGCAGTACCAGTCTCCCTCAGGGATGGCGTTGATCTTGGGCTTGTGGCAGTAGGTGTGACAGCCCTTATCACAGCCATCGCACAGCAGCAGTAAGTCCTCATTATCCCCCTTACGGCAGATCTGGCAGTACTACACACACACACACACACACACACACACCTTAGTACATGCATAAAATCCCATTTCATCATTGTGCACAGGTTGGCACCAAACCCGAGTCCGAGATTCACACACACTCACCACTTTCATGATGGATCTCTCCCAGGCGATAGACTTCTGCAGCTGTTGCAGGCACATGGCCAGCTGCGACGAGTTTCTCACCTCGCTCAGAGCCTTCCTCCACACCTTCATCCCCGGAGCGATCTCCTCCTCACTCCTGTGAGACACAACAAACAAAGAGACGGGCTTCAAACATAAACACATCCACACATTATATTATACACACACACACACACACACACACACACACACACACACACACAGTTGGAGGTACACATATAAAAAACACATTAGAGTTTAAGGCCAGCATTATACTTGATGGTAACTACACATACGCAGCCACACTATGGATGGCCAGCACATATCCAGCGTTCGTTCACTGCTCTCATATAAATAACAACAGAGGCTACAGTAGTACAGCCTCTCACAATGACCACAAGATTACAAAAATCACCCAAGTGTGATTATTTGCCCTGAGCGGGATGAACAGGCGGAATATCGCACAGGTCGATATTGCATTACGCACGTTCGAGTATAAAACTGGCCTTAAAGACAAAGCATCAGGTACAGTCCGGTATAAACAGTGAAGCAGCTTAAATAGGGATTGTTTATAATACAGCACACACATTCTGTGGAATGGCGTCGAACGCATGATGAAGACTTCCAGGGAAAATTCGGCGAGAAAAATCAAGCCCCACGGTTAAGATGCACCATGCTCTCACGAAACAACAGCAAAGAGAAAATCCTTTCCACAAAATCACCAATAAATAAATAAAAATCACATGCAGCAAAAAGGAACTCGAATGCAGGTGTTAAGATCTGAACCGAAAACTGTGGAAGCCCTCGGAATAACCGTTCCCCCGGGTGAACACACACACGCCACAAGCACAGCCGCCCCAGCCAGAGGAGAGGGAAGGAGGAGGAGGAGGAGCAAGAGGAAGAGATAGAGCGATGAAGGCTGGCTGCGTGGATGACCTACCCTTCCCCTCCAGCGCTAGTGGATGGCGCGGGGGCGGGCACAGTGACCGTCCCCACATTATCCAGCCTGATCTGGATGGTTGTCCCTAAGGGGCTCCGCAGGTACCTTCTCTCGATGTGGCGCTCCAGCTCGGCCAGGCGCATCACGGCGATGTCCAGCGGGTTGCTGGGCTGCCGTCTCAGGCCTTTCTCCGAGCTCCGCTCCTCCAGTGACTCCGCCCCCGGGCAGGCCTTGGGAAAGGGCTTGTGCTCATAATACAGCAGGTCCTCCCTCTCCGACTGGGGCTCCGGGTGCATCCAGCCCTGTGTGGGGTGGGGGTGGGACAAGGAAAATCAAGATTCGAACACTGAAATCATGACAAAAAAAACAAAAAAAAAAACAATGATATTCGGTTATCCTGGACAGCAGACAGACAAGGAAGAGTTTTTGATTTGCATATTTATGAACATTAATTAGCGTAGAAATGCTGCTAAGCCATTTTTAATTCCTGGGAATTTTGAAAAATGCTGATGACGATCATGGTGATGACGATGTCATGCTGAAAACAGGCACTACGGTTGAAATGGATGCACTTTGATCTTTCAAAGACCTATTCAATTCAATTCAATTCAATTTCAATTTCAATTTTATTTGTATAGCACTTTTAACAACAGAACATTGTCGCAAATGTATTTACAATACATAATGTCCAATTAAAGGCTAATTAATCATAAACCTACATCTTTGATTTAAAAATCAAATACACGTACATTTGTTTTATTTGTATTTCTTTTACCTTGACCTGCAGGCTGGCTGAAGTGACCCTACGCTCAAGCTCCTCCACCTGCTGCAGTAAGGCGATGTCCGTCTCCATTGCCTGCTCCTCCACGCACCACTCCTGTAGCGTCTCCACGGAAACCTGGCCCTCATCCAGGTCGGACACCTCCATCACAGCCACTACACACACACACACACACACACACACACACACACACACACACACACACCGCGTACACGTTACATCCACCCAGCTCTACAGCTGCTATAACATAATATAAGCCATAACTGGGGCTAAATGGTTTTTGCGGACAGTTCCACAAAAATAACTGCAACTAGAAATGGATAAAAAAAAAAAAGGTATGAGATATCTTTCTTTAAATAACAACCCTTGTAAACGCTGACAAACTGCTGCAGAATGAGAGGAAAAAGAAGCGCAAGTTCCACTTAGCTCTACAAGATTAATTGACTTTTCTAGCAACAGTGTAAAGTTCTATAGTCTTATTAGCAAGCTCAAAAGTTTGCCCCCCCCCCCCCCCAACCAACATACTTCAACCCGTTCAATTGAAAGCATCACATTAAGTTGTTTAATGACTTACAACTATTGTCAAGTCTTTTCTTAAGGCATTTAAGATTTCAAGCAGGCCAGTTTATTATTATCGACTGCTGTCTTTGGGGTTCATTAAAACGGACTTTTTTCGTCGACGTGTTATATCACCAGGTTGAAGACTCACCCTCTTTGTTCTTGTTGCAGGTCTGGGAGATGAGCTCTATGGATTTCTGGACCTGCTTGTGCAGCGCTCTCTCTCTGATGCCTCTGCTGTGGAGTGTCTTCATCAGCACCTGCAGTTCCTCCATGTCGGTCATCTTCCACCAGCCCATCAGCATGTCTGCAACACACACGTGCACAAAACACCAACACCATAATGAGAAATCTGTACAACTGGTCTGCTGACAATTTTGTGTCCGAAAAGATTATTAGGTACTATGTAAACATGTCCTTAGTGTGTACTGTGCGTGTTCGCAGGCGTCACACCTTCTGGAATGGGCTGTGGCTGAGGCTGGTCATGGTTTCGTGGCAGATCTATGGCAGGCGAGGCTGCAGAGGGCGGTTTGTCCCCAGGGGGCACCGGAGAGCCGCTCTTGCTGGTGGAGACACTGGGGGCCAGCAGGGGGCTGGCGCTGCCCTCAGTGAGCGGGCAAAGGGGCATAGGGCTGCTGCACATGGGCAGGTTGGGGCTGATCACCCCACCTGACCATCCACACAAGGGCAAAGGCAGCAGAGCACCACCGGGTTTTACCTACAGGTGGAATGAGGACATTCAAGCGCATCACTGAAGAGAAATCTTACCCCATATCATATTAAAATAAACCTCTGGTCTGTTTCAGATCCTAAAACAAATCCAAAAAATCTAATTTTACTAAAAGTCTAATCCAGAAATCTAGTAGTAGTAGTGGAGACAGAAGTATAGAACTTGGTGCAAATGCTGGACTCAAAATCCCAGAATGCAATGCAGCTATAGGACACCAAGAACAGAGTGTATAGACGAGGAGGGGAAAAAGCTGGGAAGGCTAAAGGACTGAAGTGCCGCTGCATTGCTTTCTTTAGGTAAAGATGGAGCAAAGGCTAAATCCTACTCCGTCACTATCAGCGGGTAGTTAAGGTGCATTGTGGGTAACGAAGGAAATTTCATCCTATATGCATAGATACATAAACGAGAGGGGCTTACCTGCAGAGGAGAGATGGTGAGGGTTCCCAGGCTGTCATGAGCAGCGTTGAGGGGGCTACTGGAGGCAGATAGAGGTTGGAGGTGCAGTTGAGGGGAGCAGGAAGGGGCAGGGGGGCTCCTGGGCCGGACGCTGTTGGACTGAGCCGAGGAACGTGGCGGCGTGGCGGGCTGGACGAGGGAAGCGTCGTCGCAGGGAGACCGAGGCAGGAGGCTGAACCAATGGCCGCTGCGCTCGGTTAAAACACGCAGGAGCTGATCGTTAGCCAGGAGGTGCTGATGATGCTGAAGGGACAGAGGGACGCTGAAGTGCGGCGGAGGAGGAGCACCAAACTGAGCGATGAGAGGTACGGCGTCTGCAGGAGTACTGCACAGTACAGTAGGCTTGGAGGTAGAACGGGTCGGAGATGATGCTGACGCGGTCGCCACGGCGATGGGCGTCACGCCGCTGTCAGGAGTGCGGCACAGGGGCGCGAGGTCACCGGGTTGGTTTGGGGGCTCCTCGAGAGAGTCTATCGGCTCAGAGTCCTTCTCCTGGAGCTGGCTCGGCGGCGAGTTCGGCTGGTTCTCGTCTTCCTGTTTCACTTCATTCTCGGCGTGCTGCTCATCCTCCTGCTTCACCTGAGCCTGCGTCTGCGTCTCCGCCTGCTGCTGCGCCTCCTCCGCCTGCGCCTCCTCCTCCTCATCCTCCTCTTCTTCCTGTGGCTCCTCCTTGATCCTCACCGGCTCAAAGTTACGGAGCCTCTCTCGCTCCTTTTCCAACTCCTCGGGACCTGCGAAGAGATGCGAGCGTGTGTGTGTATGCTTCAGCTGACCTTGATTCGCGCATGTTTTAGTGATTCCTGTGTAACACGTCCGGTAAAACAAAATGGCCGAAAATGAAAATAAAATCCTCGAGCAGTCTGCTGTAAACTGATGTTAAGAATAAAGGAGAATGGGGGAAATGAGCTTTAAGACTGAAAACAGAAAACAGTTAAAAAACAAACGAACAAAAAACCAAATAAAAACTCTCAAAAAATAGATTTATGAAAGTCTTTAGACTTTGGAAGTGGAATAAAAATCTAAAAAGTATAATAAATGTGCACTGCCTGCTTAAGTTTGTATAAGTTGTGCTCTATTATGAATGGTGTGTGTGTGTGTGTGTGTGTGTACCTTCTCCGCTCTCCATTCCCTCGATGAAGATCCCTCCGCACTGTGGGAGAACCCAATAGCGGCGGCGGTAGCGGTCTTGACCGTAGCTCATGGAGCGCAAAGCATGAGATGATTCGAACAGCTTCCGCCTGATGAGATTTTGCTGCTGCATGCGCACAAATACACACACAAAAAAATAAGAGTGTGTGTGTGTGTGAGCACGAGTGTGTGCAGGTTTTGATTACAATCCAGAGTGCGTGTGTTTACCTTTGATAATTTGTCAATCTGTTTCTCTAACTCTTCTATGCTCGTAGCTTGATCTCCTTCATCCTAAGACACGCACACGCGCACACACACACACAATATCCAAAAATGATGAGTGGTTGTAGATCATTCGCGATTAACTGTTGTTGACTTCCTGTTGCGTGTCGACTCTTACCTCGTCGCACGTCTCTACTCTCCTCGCCTTCTTCACCTCTTCTTCGTCGTCCTCATCCTCGTCATCTACGGCCTCGTCGCTGTCCTCATCCTCATCCTCGTCGTCATCGCTGTCGCCAGCCTTTCTCTTGCGCTTGTGTCCGGTGCTTGGCGTGCCCGTGGCGTGGTGCTCGTCCCCTCCGGCGGCGTCGCGCTTCCCCGTGCGCTTTGCGTGAATGTTCTTCAACCTGCGCGCGGAATCCAAAAACGTTTTTAGTGGTAAAGATAACACGGACATTATATTAAGACTCAAATAACGAGTCAACGTAATAGCACTATTTGTTCTAACAGACTATATAAATCATGGCCTGTGTCCGGGTGGCTTATGTGTACGTGAGAACATCTTCTGTGAATGCGTTCGATCCAAAACAATCTCGTACAGTTCTAATAAACTAACATTAGACTATTTTCTTGCTTTTTTTTTTTTTTACGTAGCAAGATATCTTTTGTATCGCAGTGATATTTTTCCCCACATACAGCAGTCACTCGTCTGTCGCGGGGGGTTACGTTCCAAAACCTCCCGCGAAAGACGAAAATCCGTGATACATGGACGCCACTGCCAAATGTGTTTTTTTTTTTTTTAAATAGTTGAAGCCCTAAATGATCCTCCCACACTCTTTAAACACATTCTAGACACAAATAAACACAAAGAAACCATTTGTGAACATATAGCGAGGTGAATTTTGTGTCGAATTTGTAGATGCATCACATTTATAGCGAGTACTGTAATGCACTAGTGTAGCCGGGACTTATATTTTCGGTACTGTATGCATGTAGTACACTAGCCTAGTGCTGTGATCCAATCTCCATACTTTCATGAGTACACTTACACGTAGTACACAGTCCGCACTTACTAAGTGAACAGATTTCTGAAGGTGCGTGATGTTCCAAATTGCCTACTCCATGGTGCACTTACCGGAAATAATGATCATGATTGCCGCCGCAGCTCGTCATCCCACCAAAAATCATCCCCGACTTTGAACAGTGAACAGATTTTTAACCCTTCACAGATTTCTAGCTTG